>PQWD01001222.1:0-38739 GCA_019425675.1 Leucinodes orbonalis
GAAACACAGCAAGGGGTTTCTTAATAGTTCATAATCAATCTATAACGTTCGACTACAGGGCACAAGAATCCGCAAAGCATAGATGAGGATCTATTTACTCTGTACAAAAGTATGTATTACTAACGAAACCAATGAACTTGTTTTCCAGGACGCGGTAGTAGCAGCTGGTGGACAAGCCGCCGTCCACCTCCAGCAGATGGCGTCGTCACTAGGGGAGCTGTCGCAGGCGGAGCTGTCCAACATCGTGGGCGGGCTCACCCTGGAGCATGACGGCTCCGAGGCCGCCGACCCGGACGACATCCTCAAACAACTGGGAAGACCGCCTTCGACAATTTCGACACGTTCTTCACCGATCTGACAAACGCTACCGCGTCCGCTGTGCCTCCTATAGAGATTAAGGTGAGTATTTTCTAAGATAAATTTTGTTAAGCTATTACAAAAGCGGAGGACTGGGATATCTGGCGCAAATTGGAGAGACCTATGTCCAGCAGCGGACTGCGATAGGTTGAAGAGAGAGAGAGACATGTTAAAAATGTCACCCAAAATTTCAGTTCTTATGGCTTCCTTCAATAATAGTTATCAATCAAGATAATTTGGTTGTCAATTTTAATGCTACACCACGTGCAAAATAATGCGATTTGCTAACGTCTGAATAGAGTTTAAACAGTTCCTAAGAACATATTACTAAGTGTGTACGTAACACTGTAACAAGGGTTCGATTCCCGCTAAAGAAGACCACCGACTAACTAAAAGAACTGATAACTTAGTGTGACGGGTGGTTAGTGGATGTTAACTGCTTTTAGTCGTGTAATAATCATGAGGTTTTGTTTAGCAGATCAAACATAGATAGGTCTAGATATGAGTCTACAATCGTAATTATGTCGGTCATCATACTTTCAATAATTAACTTCCTATATGTGTTTATGGAAAGACCTGAGGTCTGCAATAGGTCGTAAAGACTGGTTAGTTGTCAACCTTCGGTAGACTGCATTAGGAATATTTTAGATAAACTATTTTAAGTAAACGTTTTTATGGAATAATAAAATGAAATATTAACGAAAACGTGTGTAACTTTCCAGCAAGAGGAGAACAACAACATATCACCATCTGGGAGCCAACTGCAGTACTACCAGCCCAACAACCAGATGCTGCCAAACAACAACCAGCAACGGCTCCAGCAGTTGCTACGGTCCGGCACGTCTGCAATCAACAACGCGGTCACAAATAACATAAACAATGGACGATACAATATCGCCTCACAGAATCCGTTACTCGCGGAAAAATTAGCGGCGACTACTAGTGGAATTAAGCAGGAGCCGTTAAGTTCGGATTACAGTGGGACTATGAATTACGGGAGTGCTTCGCCGATGCAGAGGGTGCCGAGTGGGAAGCCGCAGGTGCATGACGCTGGTGGAGGTAAAGGTAAGTTCCTTTATTAGTATAGCGACGTCTAGCGGTTAGTAGTAGAATGAAGTTCTTAAAGGTATGCTAGTTACAATACAGTACCAAAGGTTTACAACAGATGTCGCTAATTCGCGTAAACTTTAATTTCAACAATCGCTGCTAGATGTCGCTAGTAGTAATAAGATTCCGTAAAATATACCCATTGCAATAATTGCAAGCTCCGATGCAACGTGCAGTTTTCTCTTGCAATCACAGTCCACTTTCGATTTCCGCTCGAGGAAGTGGCTGTAATTTTCCTTTCGCAATTTGCCGCTTTTACTTCGCTAGAGTTCCCCATTTTCTATTGAGAAAGTAGACCTTTGAATTAAATAGGTAGACGGATGTCCGAAAAAAACTTAATAAGAACTTGAAAAAAACGTATTATCTAAAGTATATTTGTCAATACTAGACAAATGCTATTCTTTCAAAATTGTACAATATGGTTGTTAAGTTACCTTATTGATAAATAAATTAAACAAACGGTTTTTCTTTAGGTAAAACAAATATTTTTAGATTGGGAATGTTTTCGAAAATACCCACATGCTAACGATAAGCTAATAAATTAAATCAGTGCATTTTAATGAGCCATACAGTCAGATACGTACGAGGTAAATAAATCGTTGAAATATTGTTGTTAACTTAAAAATAATCACAAATTACCATTATCAAAACCAAAGCTTGGAAATACGATGTTAGATTACAGAAAATAGGTATATAAGTGAAATACATCTATTTTTATATACACGATATTAATAAATGAGTGTCTTGGCGCTTCAATATCATTTAACTTGGCATTTTGTATTGAGAAGCCGTAGTGATTATGTTTACCAGATTATGAGATTACCAGTAATATTTTTCATAAATACTTACTGATTCAAATTTTTTGTATTCTTAAGGATCAACTTTGGAATAAAATCACATGTTCTTCGTTTATTATTTTTGATGTTTCAAGCTTTATACGGCCAGAACCTTAGGAGTAATTTTTAAATTCTCCTTACCATTGTGCTTTGGATAAAAATATTTTGGCTTAACAATGTTGTTAAATTTTATTAATGTATTTGTTTTACGGTCCGTGATTATTTGGAGCCGAAACCAAATAAATAATTGAATCTTTATATTTACCTGCCTGCTTCCCTGTCTGTATAAGAAAGAATATTACAACAACTTTTATTTAATGGAATACAACTTTCGGTTACTTAAGTCTTATAGTTTAGTAATATAACTTGTTAATAATAAAAACATACTAAGTGCGACATGAGCGCCGCCACGCGGGCGGAAGCGAAAGTCGCGGGGCTAACTATCTCTGGCTTTCCTATCTGCTTTCCCCGATGAGTCTGTATAGATATAAACAAAACGAGCTATTACAGACTTGCTACAGTAAATGGAAAATATTAATTATGTACATAGAATTGCTCACCTACTCTGAAATTTCCAACATTTAATAGATACAGTCTTTGTACGCGTATAAATTATACGTATAAGTATACGCGCATTGAAACCAAAATTATTTAAAATTTGTGAAGATATTTATTTAGCATATTAGATTTTGAGATTTTTACTCAATGTATAAGCATTTAATATAAAGCTTAATAAAGTATGGGAATGATTTTGTATTTTTATTGAATGTACATTTTAGTAAATGCTGCCATATGTAGAATGTATAAGAAACCTCATATCTGGCTTAAATTATAACCATAGACAGGTGTCTGTATTTAAAAATAAGTTTTTATTAAATCGGCATTATTCAAAACTAAGCAATCAATAAGGCATATAAGTTTCATTTTAATTATATTTTTTACATACAAACTTCTGACTTTTAGACAAATGTTATTCGGCAAAAAAAAACACTTGGCGGCTAAAAACGTCGTAACAACCGTAAATAAAATCGGCAGATCTTCAAAAGATGGTAGGTTTCTGTTTTTGCATAGTTTCATTTCAAGTGGCCCTGAGGGAATAAAAGTCATTTGAGTGTCGCGGTAGCGTTTACTGATGCAATCTTTTAAAAAAGTGCGGAATCTTAACAACTGCTAAACAGTATTTTTTTACTAATATCTTTTTGTTTATTCAAGTTTTGTGTGTTCAAGTGGTCGTGTCTGTTGCATAGGATTATTAAATTGACGATTTTTAAAACCTTAATTTGTTAGTTAACGATTACACAATGTCTAAAGACAAAAGTGTTTGAGCGATGCGTCATACTTTTACTTACACGCGCAGCCAAAAACATCAGTGACGTGCACTCCATATATGCAAATAAGCAATGCATACCCTGTGCGTCCAGACAACCCGGAAAATCGCCAATATATTAAATGATTCCCACTTATTTGCCTATTCTCTACAGATTTGAAACCATAGGCATCTGATGTCATCAACAGCACTCAATCTGATGAAAATGAAAATTATTTAGTGTTTTGGCGATAAGTGACACTCACTTTGCATACCCTACTCATAATCTCAGCGGACACCGATTGCGGGATTAGTTCACAAGTTTAAGTCACTAACAATCTGCCTATAAATATATTTTAGAACATATTAGTAGACTGTGAGGGCAGCGTGGAATCTTAAGCGCAAATCGGTAAAACCTATGTCCAGCAGTGGACTGATATAAATTGGAGTGGGAGTAAACTGTGCTTAAATTAATTTTTAGATCTTATAGTAAGTTTTTTTCTTCTTCATGACCTTGCACGGTTGTGCATCCGGCCAAAGTCAAAGTTTATATATATATTATATATAGTAAGTATTTGTTAGCGATAGGATCTGCCAATTGCGATACGCAACTGTTTTAATCGTTCAAAATCGTTTGCCGTGATAAAAATGTAGTTTAATCTTTTAAGTATCGTAATTTAGTATGACATCTTAGTTGGAAGGAAAAATCCTTAAAGTGAAGTTTGCAAGTTTGTTTCCAGTGCTAGAAGTTGAATTGGGTCACCATGTCAATGCCAGTGGCATGACGGGGAGGAAAGCTGTATCACACTTCGCTTTAATTGAAACGGTGTCAAACCTGCGACATTCCTGGAGTTTTAGGCCTCACGTAAACAACGAACGAGGTAAAACCCAACTCGTCAATCTGGATAAGTTAAGATTTCCTGCTTAGCCGTAATCTTTGTAGTTGAGTGAATTAATGAAGATATTATTTTTGAGTCATAAGATGGTGATAACTTAATTGTAAATAATAGTATAGAACGCCGATTATCGAATTAATTCGACCGGGTCGATTCGGACAATCGGATATAAACTGGTAATAAAGAAAAACGAACTGGCACACACACATCGAATAAACTTCTTTAAGTTTAACAATCAGTTCTACAATAACGCTCACTTGAACATCTCGATCAGATAAAGTTGCAACCCCATCAGCATTATTAAAAATACGATAATAGAGGCTTAGGACCGATTCGGATAATTGGCGATTCGGTTAATCGGCGTTCGGATAATCGGCGTTCTACTGTAATTAACTCTTTAACAGCCGCAGTTGCACATAGGTATTCAATGGACACATTAGATTTTCTATTGGGCTGGAATAGAATCCCGGCGGTTAATGGTTAAAAACGTATATTACGTATTCTTATAGAAAAAGCTGCAAATAATTGTCTGATACTGAGTGAAACAGTTAAGATTGCGGCGCACGCTCCGCCCCGTGTGACATAACCGCACACATGTGCCTCCGCACGCTCGTCCACACGCCCACACACACACGCGCACATAGGGCTGTCCAAAAGCTCATAATACACATATATGCTATACATATTTATATATTCTTTATTTACCTAATCAAAATCGAAGTCAAAACATCTTAACCCAAACTTTTGAATCGATTATTTAAATATATTTTGATCAGGATACCACCGGTTCAAAAAGTAAGCTAATCAGTCGAGTAAGCTATATTTAAAGTATATTAGTATGTTTATCCGTTGTGTTGTACCCTTAATACTAGCTTCTTGTATTCATTGAGGCTATATAGCATTTGTAAATGCTGTTCGATATTTCTAATTTACTCTATAAATGCATTTATAGTATACATAGAAACACATAGACCAGTACAAACAGACATATTCATGGACATACATGTACTGGCCGGGGAACGGACCCAAAACCCTTGATATAATAGCCTACTTCTCAACATTTACACCACATGAGTGATGGGTATATTAAACTTAAATAAATTATATTTTACGAACTGTTTCATTGTTACTGTGCCAGAAAATCTTTACTTACACAAAATGACTTATTTTAGTTAAAACAGTACAAAATAACATGTCAATGAATGGTACAAGAACATATTAAAAATATGTATATTAGAAATTTTGCAAAGACCAACAAGGGATCTTACAAAATATTTGAAAAAAGCGCATCGTTTTGCCAGCCCTGGCGCTGCGTTTGCGCAGTGAAAACGGGGTCACGGTTGGCGCACACACGCGTGACGCACGCGCTGCACCCGGTGACGACGACACATATTATCGGCTACATATACATACAAACCCGTGACCTGGGAGACTAGACTCTACATCATCATTACAGCCTGATATGTCCACTGCTGAACGTAGGCCTCCCCTTATGATTTCCACGCAGACCGATCCCTAGCAGTTGACATCCATCTGCTACCCACTACCTTAACCAAGACATAAGCCTGGTTAAGGACGCCACTCGAGAACCTTTCGCCCATCGGCTATCGTTCTACGCACTATGATCGTATGTTCTTGTTATGTAGACTCGACAGTTTCGAAGCGATTACTTTGCAAGATGGTAGACTCGTTAGGCGCCAGGAGGGGTTCACATAGTAGTAGGCAAGTTAAGAACTTATAAGTTATATTGTTAATATACGTTAGTATAGTACTTAAAAATAGCTCAGGGGGGGGTTACCCCATGACCATCCCCCTGGATCCGCCGTTGCTCGGTACTGAGTTGTCTAGGTACCACCGTAGTGTCAGATAGCGTCCGAGTAAAATAGGAGTGTCACTTAATTTATCGGTATAAGACCAAACGTTTTCGTCTCGGGTGACGGGCGCAGGGCAGTGTGGATGAAAATAATTACTATCTATTATTAATTTTATTCAACACTACATCTGTCATGGTCGTCGCGAATCACGATATATACGAACCTTTTCTCGTAACTCACAAAAAATATAACTTTGCAAACCTCGCATAGACCCTAGAATGAGAAAGTTTTATCCAAACACTAGAAATAAGTAACTAACTTTTAATGAACATACATTCGGATTAATCACCAAAACCATATTTAAAAAAATGTCTATCTGTTTTTTCCGGGTAATCGCTGAAACGGCTGGACCTATTTGGACGAAACTTAACGTGCTGCGCGCTTCAACGTGACTAAACGAAGCGATTTTAGCTTATGTTTTACTGCGGGTGATAATCTTATACCGCGAGTAGCACCGCAGGGAACAGCTAGTCTTTTACGAAGACTGCCACGTATTCGTGACTTAACTACGTGCCACAGGAAATAACAAATGATTCATGTTTGTTTCATTTCACTGGATTAACGGACTTGTTGATCGTTCAGTTAAAACATAGGAAATCATAGTATTCATATGTACAAATATGCTTTTTATATTTAAACGATGTATTTGCCTGAAAACATATTTTTTACACGTGCCACTTAATTAAGTATTATAAGTTTATCAATATAGTCTAGCTATTGAATATGTACGTATTAATAAGTAGGTAGCGTCATTTGACATTCATAAGTGTTCTGGACCAAAAATTAATAATTGATTTGAAAAAAAAAAATTATATAAAAGTCGATAAGAGATAACCTTTTTAACTTGAACAGTTTCATACAGTTACTGTGTTCTAGTCATTATAAATTCATATTTGTAGCGGATACCGAGTCTTGATAAGCGTAGTAGGGATTGATGAAAGATGATTGATGAATGATGACTCTCCGGCCCGGAGCCCGGACCCGGACTGACCACTTGCTTATTTTTATTTTTTTATTTATATCATCTATCAACACTTGACAACACTTACAGATACAAAAAACATAATTCATTCATTCATTCAAATACAAAACATAATACTTAAAGACAAAGACAGAGTGCATCAAGCTATGACAGGTAAACACCTCGTGCTTAAGGTCAAGGTGGAGGCTGGATGAGAAAAGCGCAGAGCGGGGATGTCTGGCGCAGAATATATGGACCTATGTCCAGCAGTGGACTGCAACCAACTTTCTAATAATAATCAAAACGAAATTATTCGTGTACATAACACGTACATATATTTAAAATGGATACCTTAACCTAAAGTAAACAATTTGAAAATATCTCAATAATTCGTCAGTTAGTTAAAATATGATATTTTAGTGTAAAGCCAAGTTATTTTGTGCCAGCAACGCTCTAGTCTGAGATGACGCATCATTTGATATTTTCCTCGTGCTGTTTGTCCAAAGTGGAGTAAAGGATTTTGTAACGGAATTATTTATATCGCCTTTGTAGGTCAGGGTCTCGCGCCGGAACTGAACCCACACATAACACTACACCACATTTCTTGGAATACGCGGCATGAGTGATCATTTATAGAAAAATGTGGTTAAAGTCACCCTTATTTTGCTAATTCTAAATATAGCAATAAAAACGGATTTGTATACTCAGCCCCAAAATAATTGAGTGTCCACTGGACCTCAAAACATAGTCCGATCTCAGACCATACTTACCCTGGTGCAAAGCGTTTTGATTACACTTTTATATTGTGTTAATGCGTCTCTAATGCGTACCGCAAAGGAATGGAACTCTTTGGTTGCCTTGTTGTGTGTTCCCCAAACATTACAATTTGGTCATCTTCAAGGGAAGAGTGAATAGGCTGTTTCTAGACAGTCATGACCCATCTCGGTCGTATCATCACTTACCATTAGGTGAGATGGCGGTCAAACGCCTGTCTATGGAAGATAAAAAATCGAATGCAAGTTTAAAGGTGCGCAATATAGTTGCGATGTTGTGGTTATAACAAAAGAGAACTAGATTAATTAACTTATTAAACCCTATCAAGGTTTTTTGAACTCTTTGCTTTTTGCTGTGAAGTCGCAGATTGGTACAATATTTTAACGATACTGAATATTTAGAAGTGTTCTATCTTCTCTTAAAGCCATTACAGTCCACAGGTAGATAGATCCCCCCATTTCGGACCAGATATCCCAAACATTTTAAATTTAATCAGTTGTATTTTAGTCAATTTGCAATTTGAATATAAAAAATGTCGGTACCGTGAAACAGTAAAGCATAATTACTGAAAGGTACAGTTGGCCCCACAAATAGCATTAAAATACAATCCGAAGTAAGTGTAACGAGCATAGCTGCACACACGGCGGAAATGCAACATAAAAACTATATTACCCTAATTATGTACCGGTAGGTACAGTCTGTCGCAATTACATATGACGATAATATTTCAATAAATTAATACAACCATCTTTCCTAAGCTTCACAATGCTAAAAGTACCCTAAATTAATAGACATAAATAAAGCAAAGAACCTGTTTTATGGGTACAAAACAACAGATGAGCATACTCATAATTATGTGCTTATTTGTAAGTATAACACATTAAACATTGAAACAGCCACACCAAACCAACATGTTCACATTTACATGCCTACAAAAGTTTGCACTGCCGGGGATCGAACCCGGCATCGTTTGTAACATCCGATTCATCAACAAATACACCACATTGGTCGTCAACATAATAAAGCTATTAATACTTATTAAGCTATTACAAATCAATTATTAAGTTTGAATACATTATCGTCTTTTAATTTGAAGTTGAAACTTACTGCCAATGTCCGCGTTTTCCAAAGAGTAGAACATGGTTAAAATTAAAGGAAAACAAAAGTTTATTAGATTTTAATCTTCAAACGCAAACAAAAAGTACCAAGGGCAAAGATGAGATTTCATCTCAACGAGGTCAACAAGTGCCGAGGCACATCGACTTGATTAGTACAAGGTGCAGAAAACAATTAATATGTGTTTCATATATGAGTATGTTAATACTTGGTGGGTAAAGAAGCAATCAGTCTCATTCCTAAAAACTTAACCATGGTCATCATAAAGTTAAGTTTGTAAAACCTTAACACATCTACTAGTGACTCCATTTTTTGTAATACTTATAAATTAATACATGTTTAAAATAAAATCATTTTAGGGATACAGCTGACGGCAGTGCTTACAAGTAACCGTGAAGTCACCTGAAAGTTGTGATGAATAATTTATTGCATTAAATGTGTGTAAATTGTCTTTTTCAAGTCTTTTCAAGGTAATTTTACACGTGCAATTTTTTACCACAAACTTCGTCTCGTAAGAGGTATCTCTCATCCTTTTAATTTTATACTACTCTTTTTTTTACATTCACATCAACAGCTGGTGTTTTTTTTTATTTAATTTAAAATACAATTACGGCTAATGTAACTAAGATCTTATTTTAAAAATATAAACTTATAACTTGCTTTGCTCTTTAATTAATATAAAAATAAATATCCACTGACATTAACACAACGCTATCAAGCCCGAAACTAAGCATTCCTCTGTAACATGTGTCCTAAATAACGGATTAATATACATACTTGTAAACTTTTTTTAAGCATCACATTATACATTGAAATAGACTATTACAACAGACATGTTCATGCGCACAAATGTTTGTACTGCCCGAAGCCGAACTCAGAACCCTTAGTGTAGTAGCCGAAGTTAACCTAATGGTTGTAATCCATCATGAACTCATATATATACGGTGTATATTTAGTGATATATAAATTCTAGTTTCCACTATCAATAGTAATATATTTATTTGTCTGAGTGTACACAGGAGCTTATACAAGAGGCAGCTCCTTGAGATCGAGCGACAACCTTATCCGTGTCAATGACAACCGACCACACACTCGCGGACTGTTGACGATCGCGAGCTGAACTCGTAGGGCTGCCACAGGTTGCCATAAATATATTAATTAAAGAAATACATATAATGCGTATACGGTCGTACGAAGCACGGATGTAAACACACAATACATGCTTCACGCTTAACTTGGGCTAGATGGCGCTGTGTGAATGTCAGTGGATATTTATTAATTTATATTTATTTAAAAAGTGCTTTCAAAAATAAAAAATGGAAGTATTTATTAAACTAATAATCTAGGCATAGTAAAAAATGTATAGTTTCTTTTATTAGATGATGCTTACAGTTCTTAATGGGTTTCATTTGAAAGTCTGTATTCACTTCCACACTTTTTTCAGTCTGTATTATACTGGGCTTAGTTATGGCAAAGTCACCAGTGAGATAAAGGGAAATTTTAATTTTGACGCAATTTAATTCATATTGGTTTATTTCAATGTGTATAAATGGCATTATTTGTAACATTTATTAAGTACATACTGCTCGATCCAAGTATTGAATAATATTTACTAAAGTATATAAGTAAAAGGCGTGGTGTATTATTTAGATTTAGTGGGTATATTACAATATCTACTAGTAAAATAGAACCAACCCTACGTGTTTAACTTTCTGCATAGTGACAACCCTTGCAGTATGTGACAGGCACACACGTGCGCACGCGCACACATCCTGCGCAGTATCTGACACCACTTGAACTAGGTCTAGACTTGTTACGTAACCACCACCATTATGGCCACTTGTTTAGTCAATATGTTAAAGTTTAATTAATCTTTTAATCTGAGTAACATTGATCAATAACTTTTTGAATTCTATGAAAATTTGGATAACTTTGATTAAATCTCGAGGACTACAATTTTAAAAAACGTTTTAAAACATAACTTTAAGCAACTAGGCTGTACCGTCCTACTGGGCATAGGCCTAAAGAGCATGTCTATGGATAAGTTGTATCCACTACGCGGGCCTAGCGTGGATTGGTGGTTTACTACCATCCTCAGGTAATAGCCGGGTTCAAGGGGTTAAAAGGGCGTTAGACTCATGTAGGGACTATATTATATGACAATATTCTTTGTTATATTATATACATTCAAATACTGTATAATATTGTGTGATCTTGTATGAGTGTCGGTGCTTCAATGGTTTGAACTGTTGCCTTCTGGTCTGGAGGGTGCAGGTTCAAAGCCACATTGGTACGTGGCTGCGAATTTTCGAAACTATATATGCGTTTATCCGACGCTCTTACGGTGAAAGAAAACATCGTGAGGAAACCTGAACATGCCTACGAAGAAATTCAAAGGTTGTGTGTGAAGTCGTCCAATCCGCACTGGGCCCGCGTGCACGACTAAGGCCTAATCACCCTATACGGGTAGGCTCGTGCCTCGGTGGGGACGTTTAATGAGCTGATGATGATGAGTGTTATTGAAATGATGAATATTCCACTTTTCCAATTTATATCCTTATACTAGATTTAACTAGCTTTATCAAATTGAGTTAGAAAAGCTTTTGGAGTTTTCGCGTATAACGAACTCTCCTTAACATTGAAATCGTGTTAGTTTGGGTTTTTAATCTGTATTTAGGTCTGGATCGTAGAGTGCTAAACAGTGCTGTTGTAATTGGAGTACAAAATCCACACGTATGGTATTTGTTTTAGAGATTAACTATGTAGGAACCTAGGGCTCTACTTAGGTACTCTAACTCGTCTGGGAACGGTTATTCTATGTGAGAGTGCTTTCCGTTACATAGAATTCTATGAATTAGCAGTACCTAAGGTTAATACTTTGTAACTGTTTTTGCATTTAAAGGGAGAAGCTGTATAGATTAATTAATCAAAAAAATAGTCAATAGCAAAATAGTATGTAATTACAATAAACAAATATAATTATTTATCAGTTGTTTAGTTTAGCACCCCAATACAAACTTCCCCTTGATCTTGGTGCTAGATGGTGTTGTGGGAATGTCAGTAGATATTTTTTATTTTATTTTATTATATATAAGTTGAAATAAGATCACAAACACGAACTTCACTAGAGTGGTGACAATAATCTGCCGTCACCCCGCGAGGTATTAAATTTATATTTCATTAAAACATATGGCGATGTTACTATGTATCTTAACAAGCCATAACCACACGGCTCATTTACAATTAAGCAATGTGTCAATGCACTATTAAGGTCGCCCGAAATTATCGCAACATATCAGAGCTCCAATTCCGATAATTTTAAATGCGCTAATAATATGTTATAGTGTGTCAATGGTAAAATTTTGCACTCATTCGTTCTGTTTTATGATTATTTTAATTGGTAAACCATAAGACAGTTCATTCCACTATACAATTACCATTTTAAACCAATAACAATGAGTTTGTACCGGAATAACAAATTCACAGTTGGATTTAAAAGAGTCGTAATGTCAAGTAAGCTAGTAGAATTGAAGCCAAGTTATACCTCCTTGACTACTTGTTGTTTGGAAATAGATATTAATGAAATGATAACGATTTGTGGTTATCACATTATTTATTAAGTGTTATCGTCTACAATATTTCTAATTGTGGATTTTGTAAATCGACGAACTAATATAATTAACGAACGTAATTATGTATGCGTAATTTTATAGGTTATTGAGTATTATAAAAGCATGAAATTCTTAATGGAAAGGCGCTGTTAAAAATCACCTAATTTCATTTCCCATGTCGAAATTAAAACCACTTTAGTATGACTAATAACAGTTATGGAGAGGCGGAATTTTGGATGCATATTTTTTCGAAAATCACCTATGGCATATAAGAATAGAAGTTACCGACATAGCCCGCTGGATCAGCAAGTTGAAGTGGCAGTGGGCTGGTCACGTATGTCGCAGAACCGATGGCCGTTGGAGCAGACGAGTTCTGGAGTGGAGACCGCGTCTCGGCAAGCGTAGCGTAGGACGCCCTCCGACCCGATGGACCGACGACTTGCGGAAGGTCGCTGGTGGAGGCTGGATGAGGAAAGCGGAGGACCGGGATATCTGGCGCAAAATGGGGGAGACCTATGTCCAGCAGTGAACTGCGATAGGTTGAATAGGATAAAAGAATAAAACCTATTTTTTAAAATACATATATTTTTAATTAATGTAGGCGTTCTCGAAGTGTTGCACAAAGACATCAACTCGTCCTAGTTGTATACAAATGAGTGCGCACGCGCACCGGCGCATCCATTTTAATGGCCGCAGCTTAATTCTTTAAGACGCTTTGATACTGGTCTCCTTTTATATCTAGCAATTTCTAATTGCACTAGCAATTAATGAGAGAAATGATAACGAGTATCAGAGAGAAAGAGAGGGCTCTATTGCGTACTTAGCGGCTAATGCGTTCTGTTGACAATTGTACGAGGGGCATGAGCCTACTCGTAAAGGATGTATAGGCCTTAGTCGTCCATGCTGGCCCAGTGCGGATTGGCCGACTTCACGACCCTTGATTCATAACCCTTGAATCTCTTCGTAGGCGTGCGCAGGTTTCCTCGCGATGATTTATTTCTTTTACCGTAAGAGCGTCGGACTTAAATAGTATTTTGAAAATACATTGTTACGTAGCTTCCCGAGTAAAGCATCAATCGCAATTAGTTGTCTGTTTGTTTAATTACCAGTATTGAAATTGGTGAAGTTGGTACATAGATTAAGGTTCATTTAGTTTGAGAAAAATCAAAGTTTCTTAAACACAGTTTTTTAAAAATAAATTGGAGTGCGTCTGACTGCCATCTCACCTGATGGAAAGTGACGATGCAGCCTAAGATGTATCACGCGAACTCAAATAATGCCTATTCACTCTTGCCTTGAAAACCCCTAAATTGTATGTATCGGGAAACACACATGCAGGAAGGTCATTCACTGCCTTGCTCGGACGATGAATGATGAACCGAACTTTTTGGTACGAATGGGCGGTATATCGACGACAAAGGGGTGGAATCCCTCCCTACGACGAGTTGTCCTATTAAGAAATGGTGCTGGGGGAATTAAATTGTGCAATCCCAACGCACACTCTCCGAAATGCAACTTGTAGAAGACGGACAGACACGATACTGAACGGCGATGTTCAAGACTTTGTAGCGTTACTGGCAATGACTCATCACCGATCAGTCCTCTTGGCCATCGATCTATAGCATCCAGGGCTTCCAGCTGGTATCGGACGGATCGGTCCCACAAGTGTGAACAGTACTCGATACAAGATTGCACCTGCCCTACATACAAATCACACAGTTGTTTAGGTTAAAAGTATCTGCGGACTTTGGAATGTACGCCAAGCTTCTTCGACGCAATCTTGGCCCTGAATTCTATGTAGCCTTCCAAACGTAGTTTCGACGATCGATCCATACAAAGGAGTCTAAGTTTTTGAGAGATATCTACAGGTGTCTAACGGAAAGTGGGAGCCAAGTTCATCTATTTGCTCACACTTAGCTTACAAAAAGTTATAGCAAAACTGTTTCATGTAAAATGTGATATAAGTAAGCGCCGTGCAAATGTGCAACGACCCTTACAATGTAAATATACCAAAGATGCATTTGGATACGTTTCAGCGCAGTAACGGTATCGGAATACTAATACGCCGCAACTCCCCGATTGTGCTGTATACATGTTTCAAAAGCCCTCAGAATATGTTGTTTCCAATTACTGGATACGGCATTTTCTGTTTCGTATTTAGGGCTATGGAGTAGTCTTTGTTAGGTGTTTCCCTACGCGGTATGGTCCGGAACACGGATATCCGTAGAACTAGAATGACCGACATAGCCCACAGGATAAGCAAGTTGAAGTGGCAGTGGTCAGGGCACATAGTGCGTAGAGCCGATGGCCGATGGCGCGGAAAGGTTCTCGCGTGGCAACCGCATGACGGAAAACGAAGCGTAGGCCGACCTCCAAGCAGGTGGACTGATAACCTGGTAAAAATATGTGAAAGTTTAGATATGTATGAAATTTACATGTACACAAGAAAAAGTACCTAACTTTATTCCTGTAGTCCTTTAGTCCTGTAGTTAAGTCCTTCTTTCCTTATTTCCCACCGGCCGACCAACTGTAAGGTCCAATCTGAAAACCAGTGCTGGGCTACCGAGCCTAGTTTATGCTGAGATTGGTTCCTTTTGCTTAAGTTTTTAGTTCTTTATGTTATACTTTAAATATTTATGTTGTTTTTACTTAGCAATAAATCTTATTTTATTTTTTTATTTATTTAAGTGTACATAATACAAGCACGGTAATTGCTTAAATTGAAGCTTATCAAGCTTTATGTGAATGTTTATAGATCATTTATTTATTTATTTATTAGGTCTACCAACACTTGACAACACTTACAAATACAAAATACATAATACTTAAAGACAAAGACAGAGTGCATCAAGCTATGACAGGTAAACACCTCGTGATCCGCGATCCTCGTCATCAATTAAATTATCATCATCAGCTCATTATACGTCCCCACCGAGGGACACGAGCCTACCTGTAAAGGGTGTATAGGCCTTAGTCGTCCACGCGAGCCCAGTGATTGGCCGACTTCACACAACCTTTGAAATTCTTCGTAGGCTTGCGCAGGTTTCCTTACGAGGATTTCCTTTACCGTAAGAGCGTCGGTTCACCGTACATACAATTTCGCAAAATCGAAAGGACATTGGAACATGGCGGGATACTATGTTTGGTGCATGGCGGGATTTGAACCTGCTTCAGATCGAAACGCAAGAGTCCACACCAAAAAGCCACCGACGCTCACACAATCTTAGAAATTAACTTGCCACAACTGCCTTGTATGTCTATAACTTCTCTTTAGATATCTTATCCATTGATCCACCTCACTCCCATGTTCTATATGAAAATTAAACACAAGCACCGCGTTGACCCACTTAAATAATCTTCATTTATTCTAATCAAATACCTTTTTTGCCGCAAGTACTATGTTTTTCTAACACTGATTACAATAAAGGTCGCGGGTTCGTCGCCCGCATCTCGCCAAGTGGTTCTCCGAGGTTGTAGCTTTGAGCGACGAAGGAAAACAACTAGACACTGTATGGAAAATGTGTTCTATGGAAAATCAACCTTAGATCGCTTTGAACAAGTTACGTCAATGTTTCACGGTTTCCTTATTACATTAATGGTTTTGACTTGCCTTGACTTATATGATTTCATGGCTGTTGATAAAAATAAAACTGTTGATTTGTCTATGAGACAGTTTTTATGGTTGTACAGTAGTTTGATGGTTTGCAGTTGAAATATCCGACCATACGTTAATACTGTATCTGACGAAGTCCAGTACTGGACTGATTAACGTAACCATAATTTGAAATTATTTATTATTATAGTGTTTGCATTACATTATTAATCAATTGGTTACTTTGCAAATTGACTACAATTTGAATAAAACCAACATTTGCAATAAGAGTTGTTTAAACTATTGAAAAGATAAAATTATTAATTTAATTTTGTATTAACTCGTTTTTAGGTAAAGAAATTATTATTCAAATTAAATCCCATTTTTCTTTCTCGTGCTATAATAATTGTTTTGCATTTTAGTAATTTAACCCAACATCAATCTGTTAAAATATATCATTTTTTAAAGAATATTAAATAATGCTCTATTGGATCCAAGGTCAAACTAACTTAAAAAGACAAACTAACTAGTTCGCCCGCACGGCCATAAAACGGTGAGAAACAAAAAAAGTTGCACTTTTTCTGCGCAGGCGCCACTTAATAAATCGCCAGCCGTTAATGTCTACACGCCGTTGCCCTTCGCTGAACCCTGAATTTGACAAATAATAATTGCACTTTTTGCTGAAATCTCTAAAACAACTGTAAATTTCTTGCTCCATTTGTCATAGATGTATCATTAATAACTTACTTAGATATAAAAACTTAGGAAAGGAGATAAATCTCATTTAACTCTTTGTTAAATACCTACTATTTGTCTGCATAAATATTTTTAATTAATCGTACAGGGAAATAATAAACACCGTTATCATATTTTTATTTTTATTATTGACAGGAAAATATTTATCCTATAACTTTATAGTAGTAGTAACAATAATTAATAAATTCATATCAAATGTTAATTTTCTGACCAAAGCAGATCTGGAGGAATACTCCATCATCATCATCAGATCATGATCATAGTATATTAATCGGATCGTAGTATATTCATCGATTTAAAGGCAATTTCATGACCCATATTATTACGAATTTGTGTATTGTCACTTAAAATAGTAATTATTAATAAACAACAGACTTGTTATCAATAAATTAAATAATGATACCTGTAATCTTAATCTTCATTACAACTCTGTTTTATTATTCTATTTTTTACATTCGAGTTTAACCACCCTTTCCAAAGTAAATATTTTTTGTGACAGATGTCAAAATAGACTGGAATGGCGCGGATGTTTGCTTTTTCTTTTTTTTCTAATGTCCCATTATCTGTGGTGACGCCCACCAGTGTCAAATACACGCGCCAGGGGTAGAAACTAACGAATAAGTGGAATTTCATGCGATCAGACAGTTTTGGTTTTGCTAATGAGGCTTGCTGATCAATGACTTATTGGGTGACATCGATATTTACTACCGGTGTTGAAAAAGTCGTTCCACACAATTAATTGACGACATAGTTTTAAGCTTGAGGTTAACAGTTTATAATGTAGAGTTTACAGACAAAAATGTAATACGTATTGTAGGACGTTCTCACACTTATTTCCGATAACATTCGGAAGTTTATTGTTATAGACTGGTTAGAGACTAAAATCTTGGCGGCAATAGAGTGACATGCCCAGCAGATGACTGTGATTGCACAAAAAGTTATGCAAAAAATATTACCTTATCTAACGTTCTGGGGGGGTAACCGCAATCTCTTAAAAACAGTATTGTTATAATGATACGTCAGCATTTTTGTACCAGAAAAGTAATATTATTGTAACACTGTTTTGATAGATGGCGGTAACCTCCCAAATTTAGTTTCATACATACAGAATATCATTGGTTTTATAGTACATAGTTGCATGTGTTCTTAAGTGGATTTATTATTGTACAAAATTAATGTAATTTTTTATTTGTTTTAGGTAAGTCATCTTTTATTCGCTCTGCGTTCTAAAGTTCAAAGGTAAGTGGTAGTCTATGGCTCCATAGTCATTCCAAATTTAAATTCCTTAGTCAGCGACATGTGTCAAAAATGATATTGTTTTTTTTTAATTAAAAGAACTGTTTGAAAAAGGAAGTAACCCAATCCAGGAATAATATCGCATTTGGATCACAACAATATTGTTTTTAGCGCTGGTCGTGTGTGCGCGCGCGTGCGCTGCACTCGGCTAAGTGTGTCATGGCTGCGGACAGAGCTGACAGAGTCGCAGCGCGCTTCAATTTGTTTATTTACCACATTAAAATCAAATCAATATCAAAAAGACTTTACAATTTAGGCTCTGAAAGAACACTCTCAGAAGAAAGAAATTATTTATTTAGGCAATGAATGAATAGGTTTCAAATCCGGTGTGGTACCAATAAAAAAATAAAATAGATTCCATTAATTATATGAATGCTTTAAAAACGGCCAGTAACGTCATAAATGCTCTGGTTATAATAAAATAGAATCCTTAAACATTGCATTTTCCTCAAGTGATTAAAATTTTTTCTTATTAATTTTTAATCGAAATGAAACAAATGATCTTCTATATATTTATTTATAAATAATCGGATTTAAAAAAATATGAATACAGAATTCTTAAAAAAGTTAACTGTATTGTTGTTGTTAAATAGCTGCACTGACTTCCATCTTTTAGGTGACCTCATTCAGTGCGAGCACGCAGTGAAAAGTGAACTTAATCACAAAATTTCCATGTTAATTGCTCACCAGAAACAATTACGGCAGAAATTGTCAACTGTTCAACGGAATCACAGCATTATTTAACAGGGGCGCAACACGTTAAATCAGAGTTACATAACGTGCGCGCACGCACACACGCGTGGTGCGTGCGTTGCAGGGTTGCCAACTATGAAAAAATAATTCTTTTTTGTATGATTCCTCCTAGTCTATGTTTATTCTGCGTTTCGCATCTTAGTCTATGACTATATTCATAGAAAGTAGAACCTATAAATAATTTTCGTAAGTCGTTTTCTTTCCATTTTAATAAGTTCAGACCAAACATTCACTATATTTTCTACTTATAATCACACAAGTAATATTTTAAATTCAAACACCAAAAACGTCTCTTCTACGTCTACGTCATCGAATATGATCATTAAAAAAAGATTTTTCTATAATGTGTCATCCCTATAACACATCCTGTCCCAGTTAGTGTTGAGGTGAACCGGTCCGATCTATGGGTCTTGGGTGTGAAAAAACTAGTGCCAATGTGCGAACCATTCGCTTTAGGTGCAGGGACATCAACGGCTCTGCTATATATCTCTCTCTTCAACCTATCGCAGTCCACTGGACATACGTCTCTCCCATTTTAGGCCAAATATCCCGGCCCTTCGCTTTTTTTATTCAGCCTCCACCAGTGGCCCCTCGCAAGTGGTCGATCCATTGGTCCGGGTGTCCTACGCTACGCTTGCTAAGACGGGTCTTCACTCCAGAACTGGTCTGCTCCAACGGCCGTTGGTTCTGCGACATGCGTGACCAGGCCACTGCCACTTCAACTTGATTTTATCTGCAGTGGGAGCTAGCCATTATATACTTAATTTTACTTAAATGGAAGGCTTTAAGAGGTTATGGATACCATTTTTTTCTCTTGTTACACTTTTGTCAGAATGGAAAGAACAGAAATCGAAATGTTAGCTACGTATTTATTTGTTATTATTACAAAAGATTTATATATATCATATTTTTAGAACTTGTCAACCGGTTTAGTCAAATAAAACATGGCTGAAATAAATTGATTGTGGGTAACGAATGTTATTATATGTTAAGTGCACATTTTATCTGTAATCTTAATATAAAAGAGCTAAACTCTTTGTATCTATCTGTTAAGAGGCTGTTATCGTTAAAAAAATCGACGCTCCTAAGAAACTCCATTAAAAGGTAATTCATTTGCATGCAACATTTTCGAATGAAGACTGACACGCATTAAAATCTAGGTACCCTGGATGCACAAAAACCTAGTATTTCTAACCGCGAGATGAAGCTTCTAGGCTTCGCGTGGAATGACTGGTGTTTAGATTACGCCTTGTACGGCTTGAGAAGGTCGATTTGTGTTCTTAACGAACCAGCTAAATTATTGTGGCAGCCAAGATAGTGTCTTATTTACAGTTCGGTATTCTCCACCATTCGCAATAAAATACAAACCTTATTTTCATAAGTGCACTTTATTTTACATGTCGTTTCATTGATCACTTTTGTTTATTTGCAATATTGTATTTTTAAATACACTGAAACCAATAAATATTAGGTCAATTGATGTTAGTGTGCAATGACGTCACGTTTCAATAATCTCATACAAAATATATGGAAACGTTCCTTTTTGACAGTTCATAAAAAGTGCGTCAACGATTAGTGGTGTCAAATACCTAGTTATACAGGGTGTTTTGCAATTGGACCGACACGTTTTTTTGCTGAATTCAAAATTTTATTTTCATTTGCAATTAACTTAGAAGTTACTATTTGTTATAAAATGTACACAGATTTTTCGCGAGTTTATGGTAGAATAGTAAAGCGTCGTTACAATTTAATTTATTGCACAAAAACGAAAGCAACACCGGAAACAATACACTACCCTCTTTATACATGGTTCTGATAGAAATTAAAAACAAGTAATATAAACATATTTTGTGACGCCGCAATGACACTGCGTATTTTAGGGCCCCAGACGTATGCGTGTGCCAGTTATGGGCCACTTGACCCCAGTGGCCACCGGTGGGGAAAGTGCAACAAGGTCTGTGCCGTGTTGCGACACACGTGTGTTTCAAACAAAAGACGAATTGATGACGGAATCCGAATATGATTTTACGCCTTAGGATAAGTATACTATTAAATAAATCAAAATTGTTCGTACAAAAAATATATAAAGAAAATGATATAGTCACTTTGCCCAAAAATATTCTATACTTTAAAACAGAAAAGAAAATATTTGTTTACTAAAATGATAGGATATTTTTTAGATGCAGTGCCCTAGAGTATCTGTGTTTGATATATCATATTTTATTATTGTAAGACCTTAAACCAACAACACAGGTGCATGGACAAGAAAATAATAATAAATAGTACACAAGTTAGTTATCATCGTAGGAGCTACACAATCAAAGGGAAAAGTTCTTTCCGAATTATCTTTCAATACGTGGAACTCACAAAATAAAAAACCCTCATGTACAAAATGTACAGGACTGCAAGTGGGCAGGGTTCTCCGGAGAATTTAACCTAAACTAATAACCGTGATCTCAATTACTAAGTTAAGCTCCTCAGAAATGTATGCAAATATAACCAACTAATTTTAAAATTAATACACTCAATTCAATCGTAATTTTACCTTTATTTATCCAAACTATATTATACAAACAGTACACTTGTACTGTTTTGTAGGTATATAGTCTGGTACTATGTAAAAAGGAGCAATATCTAAAGCATCAATCAGCAAGAAATATCTTTCGATCAACAAACCGTCACCTTCCCCGTTAACGTAAAAGCGCACGCGCATTCTAATATTGTTCAGTTCAGGTTGAAGTCAAACGTCATACGTAACCTAAATCCATGATATTTCTATTTCTATTGCAAATTCCTAATCCATTGAACCTGCAGCCCATCACGTGGCCATGGACAAGCGGGCATAATGGGAAGGAAGGAAACAACATCGCGCAATGCTACGTAAGGCCGCGGGGCCGCCGACCGACCGAGGTCGGCCCATGTAAATGCACTGTTCAAGGTACTCGCCCTAGATACGGCGCTACTGCCACGATTACAACTCCCTATCACCTTATCACACACACAATAGAGCTTACAATCCACCGCACCAGCCATACCAGATAACATTTTCGCATAGACTGTCTCAACTGACGCCAGTTGCTGGCGTTAACAATTCTACACACCAATGTATAAGGTCTAAAATACCTCGCCGTGGACGTGGGTGTAAATATGGCGCGTAGAGTATCTGGACCAATGTCATTTGCAGTAGTAAACATCTTTGTGCAGATGAAAATAGAGATAAATATTGCCTGTTCTAAATGTAGACTGCAGTTTGTTGTGAGTGCAATTTAGTAGCGTGATTGAGGACCATAATGGTATAAAAATAGAGTTAATTTTGGTTAGAATCAAGCGTGAATTGATAGCGTTTGCTCTAAGAGGCGACGGAACGCGATCCTTTTTAGTCAAATAGGTTTATTGTGAAAAAAAATGAGTCGCTATTCGCGGTTCATTAACAGTTAATTAGTTACGGTTAAGTATCGGGTATTTTGTTTGAGCACTCGTCTCCGATCCCTTGTGGTAGGTCAAGTATGAAGTTAGCATGAATCGGGTCCTAATGAATATTGTATGAGTATCAATTTGACTACATTCGATGCAATTTTCCTGCACAAACTGTCAAATACATATTATGCGATGAAATATATTGGTGACTAGTGCAAAAACAAATTATGTAATTTTTAATACTGAAAGTATGGAGGTATTTTCACTACCAGTATAAAATATTATATGTATTAATAACGTTTGAATAAGGGTCTTGGTTTTTTTTATGTGATCAGTGTACAGGACGGTCTGGACGCTCTCCTGATGGTAAGTGATACGCCATACCATGACAGAGCGGCATTAAAGGAAACCAACAACTGATAGACAGTTATTATCCTCCAATCAATGCCGCACTGCGCCCGTCACCCGAGACAACAGATGTTAGGTCTCTTATACCCGGTAATTTCACTAGCTACAGTGCCCTCATCCTGAAACACAAAAGTGCATAACCCTCCTGTTTCACGGGATGATATCTGGCACTGCGGGGGTACCTACCTAGACGACTCAGTATCGAGTCTACCACCTAGTAAAGTAAGGGTAACTAGTCTAGACAAGCCAGTAATACAATATTCAACTTTTTGGTCATTAAACCTTTTTACTTATAAATACTAGTGACGATCCTTCACAGATGGTCTCAGCTCTAATTAGTCATTGGCTAAACTAGCAGTCTATCTTGTCTGCGGCATGCGGGTCAATGGCGACTTCGAGAATATTCATTTAATCAAGATTCCAGTTTTAGATTCGTCTATTTTGCTTACCTATTATTGAAGATATATAATGTAATGTTATTATCTAATGTGAAGTTATCAGATACGACGGCATTAAAAGTCAAAAAGTCACAAACATGAAAAAATTTTCCTTAAATTTTTACGCTTTGTTATGCCATTGCAACTCAAAGAAGTGCCTTTGAGGAAACTGAATATAATAAGCATATTACCTCTGCATCAATGTATGGAGAGTTGCCAGGATGCCTTATGAGAATTGTGCCTGCCATTCAGAAAAATGCTAATACACATGTATTTGGATATCTGCACATATTTCAACTGCGGTTTCATATCCTGTGGAAAATAATCAATTGTGTGGTTCATTGATGAATATGATTGAATAACCATTGCGAGTTTTCCTCATTTGTTCTTTTGATTCTAACAGTAAATTGTATTTTTGTTTCGCAAAGCTTTGTAACGAATAATTCCCAAGTAACGTTAATAATAATTAATTATTGCAATTATTAATGATCGCTGCTTCAAACCAGGATAAGATACATATACCTATTTAAATAAATATGCTTATTGAAAATTGCTCAATTATTATTTTTGCAACGATCATAAGAACCTTAATGTTAACTTAAACACGTTTATGATTATTTTAGTATATGAGATTAGCATATTGACAATACATCAGTAAAACACACCTTATGTTTTAATCGTACCTACCTTTAGACTTTTGACTTCCCGCTACCAAGAAACATTTAATGTAATTTTTATTGGAAAACCTAATGTATTAAGACATCATCATCTCTCATCATCAGCTCATTAATCGTCCCCACCGAGGGGCACGAGCCTACCCGTATAGGGTGATTAGGCCTTAGTCGTCCACGCGGGCCCAGTGCGGATTGGACGACTTCACACACAACCTTTGAATCTCTTCGCATGCGTGCATGAAGGTTTCCTCACGATGTTTTCCTTCACCGTATGAGCGACGGATAACGTACATATATTTTCGAAAATCGAAAATACATTGGTACGTGTCGGGATTTGAACCACAGGCCTCCCGGGAGGAAGGCGACAGTCCACACTACTGAGCCACCGACGCTCTTCGTATTAAGACATATGTTATTGTAAATCTTAACTTAACTTTTATTTCATTTTTTGTGTTAAAATTAAACGTATCGTTATCAAATTGTTGTTTGCCTAGTTAGGACGCCATGTTCCTAGGTTATAGTTTAGTACCTAGATTTGGTTATGTAATTTGGCTTGTTATGTTGACTGTAATCTGTTTTTGTGTCTTATTAAAATAAATAAATTAGAGTGAAACATCTTTCAAAATCTTAATGACCAAGTGGCTAAAACAATAACAAGTGGCTAATAGCCTAACAAACTGTTGCCTGGGTAATATCTAATATATTTGATATCTTACAATACATCACAGACTACCTCGTAAGACTTCACATATTCTGAACGTCCCGCAGTCACAAAGGTTTGTCTCGATACACGTGCTCTTTGGACCTATTTCTCATGTACCTGTCGGTTGCTAAGCCTCTTTAAGCGATACATAACTTGATATAGTCGAACGATCTGTATTCAATATCACAATCCCTTCATGTGAACTGAATTTCATTCTGCACGTTTCGAATGAAAATAAACTTGGTAATATCCTAAACCGAACTTATTGCTTTGACAAAAAGTGTGTATTTGATGGTTAATATATTTAAATTTTGTATCGGTTGCTGAATGGTGTGGACTATCGCCCTCCTACCGGGAGGGCTGAGGTTCAAATCCCGCCACGTACCAATGTGTTTTCGAATTTTTCGAAAGATATATGTAAGTTATCAGATGTTCTCCCGATGAAGGAAAACATCGTGAGGAAACCTGTGCACGCGAAGAGATTCAAAGGTTGTGCATCAAGTCGTCCAACCCGCACTGGGCCCGCGTGGACGACTAAGGCACAATCACCCTATACGGGTAGGCTCGTGCCCCTCGGTGGAGACGTTTAATGAGCTGATGATGATGAATTTTGCATCATCAAGGACTATGAAATATCTCTCTTACTCTTTCTGCATCTATCACACTCAATTGTTGGACATAAAATATTTTAATTTCTAACTTCAGATACCTACCTGTTCACCCTAATATTTTGATTTTTCTTTTACATATTAAGCTCCAAGGGGCCCTTTCCCAAGATGTATCGTGCTAAGTTACCCAGCGACAGGTTACCCCCCTGGCAACGTTTGACTGAAACGCCGTGGAAATTCCTCATTAGGTTTCATTTAGGTTCATATTGCTTCTAGGCCGAATTCTAGGCTGGCGACAGGTTTTCATTTATTTGCGTGCCGCTTCCTTTTGGAGATGATTTGTAGTAATTGTAAATGTCCTAAAAAATTTACTACTGGTAATAAATTCGCTTGAGTTATATTATTGAGAAAGTTGAAAGAGATAATTGTTTATGACATAAGTTAGCAACTAAGCCCATCAACCCAAGAACACAAGTAGTAAACCTCCTTAATCCTGCCTATCTGGGACCACAGAGTTATATACGCGAGTTCTATACTTTTCTATACTTAAAGCTTATTTGCTATGGCGACAGAATCCGATAGGGTAAACCCACGTAAAAGATCTTTAAAATAGGTCGTGTAACCTTTGAGAAACCATTCTTAAGTAAAATTAATGTAAATACAGGTGTCTGATACAAAAACAGTAGAGTGCTTCGCAAAGATCTTAACAATCTTTATCTAATTTTACCTTCGTCTAGTCTGACCTAAATAATATATCAGGGCTTCGCAATAATTTGCTTGTCTCTGTTGTTAGGGCTGCTTTCCAATATATAACAAAGACATCTCGGACGAGACGAGAAAAGTAATATGGCGCGTTTGTTGTCACGCTTCTTTACCAGACAAATGTTTATCAATCACACCGGAACATTAACTTTTGTCTATTACTATCAAATCAAATCATTTGAGATATATACAATCCGTTAATCAGTTATATTTATATTAAGTTAATTAAAAAGCCTAACTATGTGAATTCTACAGATTTTGGACAAGAACATATATTCACGCCTTCTGGAATAATCTACTCAGCAATTTATTATCGTAGTTAACTTAGTGTAAGGATTTTCCAATTTTAAAATGACGTTGCCGCCGCCTTTAATTTAAAAGAATACTTGATTGTAACCGTAAAATAACTTACAAATACAGGTGCTCTTCTATCCCTTATATCAAAGGTAGTGTTGCCAGGTGTCCCAATTTGCGCGGGACGTCCCGATTTTCTGGGGTTGTGTCCCGATCGGACTTTAATGTCCCGATAAAAAAAATCAGATGTTTCATTAAAATATTATTTAATTACGCTGCATCATCATCATCATTCTCATCATTACAGCCTATTTATGTCCACTGCTGAACAGGCCTATTTAGGCCTCCCTTAATGATTTCCACGCGGGCTGATCCCTAGCAGTTGACATCCATAACATAACTGCATAACTTCTGCTAATTACATGACTGTCAAATTAAAAATGGCACTTCATCAACCTCACATTACATTTTTTATTGTTAATTGTCTCGATCTGTAACCTTAAAAATTTTGGCCACGTGTCCCGATTTAAAACAAATCGAACCTGGCAACACTAGTCAAAGGCTACCTAGACAGAGAGTTGACGAAAATAATAAATAAACAGTTCAAACAATTTCCCCTTGTTGGCTTGATTAATACTCCGGTCTGGGTGTCTGATACCCGATACTGTGTAAGCGAAGCCTCGGTTTCCCCGAACCAATTACCCAAACATGTCTCGTTGCTATGGCAACCAGATTGTTTCTAGCCATCGAATATTGAAATATCTAGAATGTTCAATTTTGCTGAAGGAATAGTCGTTTGCTAATTTCAATTCCTTTGATTTTTATGTTCTAAATAAAAGTTGAGGGAGACCTAGACTGTAGGTGCGGTTGAGATGATAAAAATTCTTCCTTAAGAGGTGAATAATGTTTCTGTAACTTTAAATATGAAAATATTTTTTTTACTCTCATGTGTGTAAATAATAAAGATAATGATTAAGTTGGCTTAAGTATGTACTTGCTTTAAGAAGTGTTTGTTAGCGTTAGTCGATAAATGTTGATTGCTAGTCAATTTCTACGTGGAAATCATTAGGGGTGGCCTTCGTTCAGCAGTTATATTAGACTGTTATGATGATGACGGTTTGTATATAAGTAAATGTTGACTGCCAGGGGTCTGTCTGCGTGGAAATCAGTAGGGGAGGCATTCGTTCAGCAATTATATTACACTGTAATGATGATGACGAAGCTTTAAGAGGCAAATGATCTAATAGTAACCAAACACGGGTAAAAAATCGGGCATGGAAAAGCTTTATAGGTCCAGGTGAAATGTGTTTCACTTTGACTATACCGCATCACGTAACTTTATCTATTATCAAATGGAAATTGTCGTTTAAGTCAAGGTTTTATTATATCATTAATAATCCAGCTTTCATATCATCAAATATTATAGTTATTGTCACGGCGAACATTCTAGAATGATCTTATTACAAACGCGCACACCATAGATTGATTCATTTGGTAAATGAACAATTCTCAATTCTGTATAACTAAAAATTATAAAGGGATATAAAGAATACATTTTTGATAGCCTTTGCCAACTAGTTGGCGATAATACTGTAGTACTTAATAGGCAGTTCCATCTTCTAATCTTATACGATTTCCCTTGTTAGTGATGAACCAAATTAACGAACCAAACTCTGTCAACGCTTACTAGATCCTGATACTGGACTGGAGCAGTGGACTGTACGGCATCTCATCCGGCTACACCTCAAAGCAATCTCATATAAATTGACAAAAGCGCCTTACAGATAAACTTTGTTTATATAGTGACATGAAAAGCTTACCCAGTTTTTATAAAAAAACATGAAAATTTGATTCTATCAACTTGCATTGGCACAAGACCTCCACTAGGTACCGAGCGTATGAAATGAAATACCATTTTCATTTCCCCCTAGCTCGCAATCAGTACCCGACAGAGCCGTCACGGAGTGCATAAAAATGCATGAAATGTATGCAGATGCGTTGCATAAGTCTCGTGGAGTTTGCCGTCGGAGCTTGTTTGCGCTATCGTTTGGCGTGTTTGTACTGGTTGCGAATCGTGGGGACGTGCCTAATAACGCTTTTGAGTCAGGAGAGCTGAAATGACGGTTTAGAGAAGCGGATTTCATTTACATGGTTGTCCGCTATATTAATATAATTATTAGTAAGAAAGTTTTAGCAAGGCAAAATAATGGAAGTACTTGGGGATCTTTAAATCAAGAGAGAATAGGTTCTTATCTAAGTAAGCGTGCTCCATCCTAGGCGCATGGTCTGTGCTTAACATCAGGCAAGGCGGCGTCAAACCTTTATATATACAGAATATTATTGGCGTCAAACGCGAACCTATAATTGTAAAAAATAATAATAAAAAAAGTATTTAAACGAGAATGCTATTGAGCATAAGTTAAACCATGGCTTTGTCAAATTTAATGCCAAAATAAAACCATTTTACCGATGGATGATAAAACAAATTATCGGTAAAGTTACTAGTCATAATTGTACCAATTAACATCCTAGTTAACGAAATGACATTGTGATAACAATTATCATTTTAACATGGAAATATAAATGGTATAGTAATACGTATCTGTATTTGAACAAGTATTAGAATTATGTTTAGTATTTAGATTATTATTGAGTAATCGTTACCTCTTCTTACTGTCATGTTTTCCTCTAGATAAGAAACACGGAGCTGTGAAAATTAGGATGCGCTTTTGAGATCAAATAACCTATCATTACGTTATTTAAATTATAATCTCAATTATAAACGCATAACAGTACAGTACTAATGCCCTTAATATTTTTCTGTAAATAAAATAGTAGAATTAAGAAATCATCATCATTATCAGCTCAATAAACGTCCCCACCGAGGGGCACGAGCCTACCCGTATAGGGTGATTAGGCCTTAGTCGTCCACGCGGGCCCAATGCGGATTGAACGACTTAAAGCACAACTTTTGAATCTCTTCACAGGCGTGCATGAAGGTTTCCTCACGATGTTTTCCTTCATCGTAAGAGCGTCGGATAACAGACATATAATTTCGGAAATTCGAAAACACATTGGTACGTGTGGCGGGATTTGAACCTCAGACCTCCCGGCAGAATGGCAACAGTCCACACCATTGAGCCACCGACGCTCTAAGACGACGAATTAAGAAATATATAGTATAAACAGCAGCTTTGTTTTTAAGTTAAGCAACGTCAGTGTTGTAATTGTACTTAGATACTACATACAAAAAAATTAGTACTATTAAAATCACTAGTCATGGTACGGAATCATCAATCATTTTCAGTACACCAGCTAGTGTGCGGCTCATGTGCGAATTGTTATGCAATTTCTTCCGAAGGTCGGCGCTTGCGCAACTTTCGGCCGCTCGCGTCTCGACGTGACCTGTCCTGTGCTTATTATCTTATCATAGAAATTTGAGCCTTATCTTTTTCTCCATAAAGACATTCTTAATTCGTTGCTCTGGGTTAAGGAATTTCCTTTAAAAAAACAGACCTTGCCAATCCTTCATTATACCAAATACATTCCAATTAAGTGACGATTTAAAGAACGTTCTAAAACCTGGTGAAAAGTTACTATTAGGTTTCGACGTATACATAAGCAATTTAAAAAAAAATGATATCACTTCAAAAATGATGGTTTACAACTGACCTAACTTAAATTATTTGTCGTAGGTAACCGAACTTCAAAAAAATACCTATGTTAAGGACCTATACCACGAAGCAACTTTGTGTTTACATTACTTGCAGGGGACTCGTTACAGTCCATAATTTTAATTGATCTTATAATTTTTTCTAAATATTTAATAACTGACTTCAGACATTATTTAGATTATAAAGTCTGATCTAGATTTTACATAGATCTTTATTAGAACTCAGTAAAAAGTTGTGTTATAATATACTACTATATACTGTTCATCTGCTCTACAGTAGTACATAATATATCTCGTCCACCGTTTCATAGATCCGTAAACCGCGGACGTCGCGTGCCGCATTGACCCACTTGCGGGGTTCGATACCCGACTGAGGTCGCCCGTAATAACTTCAACTCGTTGTGAGTCTTCAGCACTGTCTCTGCAGACTGCCGTTGAATATAAAGCGAAGTGTTACCGCCATTCCATCGGTTCACTATTTTAAGGTTGCAGAACGAAATTTCTAACTAGGTTGATTTCATGCATTGGTATACTTTAGCCAAGTGGCTGTGGGTTGGTCACGTGGTAGAATCGGTGGCCATTGGCGCAGAGTTCTGGAGGGGAGACCGCATCTTGGCAATCGTAGGACGCTCTCCGCAACTATGGACTTACGAAGGTGGAAGCTGGATGAGGAAAGCGGAGCCCTGGGATATCTGACACAAAATGAGGGAGTAGTCTTACTTGGAATACAAAAACGATGACGAGTTCACCAAATATCATCCTGTTACACCATTTTTGGTGATAAGCCTTTATAATATCATGCTGTATACACCATTTTTGGTGATAAGCCTTTATAATGATAAGACCATTTCTTTCTGTTACAAATGCGTATGTTACCTCGATATTTACTGGACATAGGACTTCTTATTGTTTTTTTTATGCAGTATGCACTAGTAACTTTGTTATTGAGGAAATCGTAATAAAGTTATTAAGTGTCGTATTTTAAAATTATAATATACGAGTTACTACGTTTCATTTGATAAGGATTAAAAAACCCATACAATACGGTTCGAATTTTGAAAAGCATTTATTTTCATTTTGTTTCGATAGTGAATTTTACACTTAGTTCCCTTCGCTAAAATAGAAAAGCAAATATTGAATTTCGTTACTTTCAAACAATATTTCAATGTACAATTTTATTGTAAAACAACAGAAGCCTAAAATCCATGCGAACATCAAAATATCAAAACAAGTTTTTGCCGAAGTAAAGCTTTATTTTGTCCGAAATTTTCCATCCAAATCATAACGCACACATGCGCACCCGAACACTGAAAGTACTCACACATCCACACCTATTACAATCACAGTATCGCTAACTAAATGCAATGTATATTTTATTACACACAGACATATTCCCTCTACGCACAGAGTACGCACTCGCACACACCGACAAGTTGCATAGACTACAGCCACGCACACAGGCGTAATACACCCTGCACCTACGCACCGAACGCACACTTTGACAGATTGCATAGATACGACGTGCCCTGAAGGGCGGGCGGGCGATGGCCGCTCTGTCTGAAGGGCGCCCGCCCAGGTGCCGTCTCACCCTGGGTAATGACGATCAGGACATGGGGGTAATATCCTGAGGCTTTGATCCTTGAGAGAAGGATCTTCGACGCTTTCCAATGCTCATATTACTTAATTGGAAATGCTAATTGAATTTATAGGAGCGCGATATATAATAGAGTTGTATTAGCACTAGGTATTTGGTAAATCATATTGTTATATAGAGGAAATAATGATTTGACACTTTATAATATTAATTATTATATTTTAAATTATTTGAATAAATACTCTTGCTTTTTGTACAGTAATTAAAATGTGTTACATTTATGGTTGCTAATTGCCAATTGAGTACATAAATATAAACCAATTTAAGTATATATTTATGTACGAATGGGTACATAAATATATACTTAAATTGGTTTATATTTATGTACTCAATTGGCAATTAGTGTAAAGGTGGAGACGTTAGCTACTACAACAAGGGTTCCAGATTCGATCCCCGGGTATTACAAACATTTGTGTGCATGAAAAAAAGTACATAAGTATGTGTATCCGTTGTTTAGTACCCATGTTACAGGTTAATGCTTAGTTTGGGGTAAAATGGCGCTGTGTAAATGTCAGTGGATATTTATTTATGTATGTTTTTCACATAAATTGGTTATAAGTTAGAAAAAAATGGTTTTTATAAATTGTACATTGTGTAAACAGCAAAGATTGTAAATAAAAAAAATGTTAGATGTGAAAAGAATGTGTAGACTTATGGGCCATCATTTATGTCAGACTTAAGTAATATTTAGTAGGTAATTTTTCTAAGGAGCTTTCAAATGTATTTCTTAATTGGAATCCTTCTTTTTGTTATTTTTTTCCGATTCCTCTCATCAAATAACTCCAGTGAGTTGTTTGTTATTAAGTGTATAAGAAAATAACATTATTTTCAGTCACGGCTTAATAATAATAATCAAGTACAAATGTGTTAGTAACAATTTTCCTTATAAAATATGTTAGTAACACACAGTTGATTAAAATAATAATAATAAATTAAATAACTAATAATAATAAAAAATAAAAAAAAAATTTAAAAAATAACACAAATATTAAATAAAATTAAATTACAATAGCATTATCACTGCCGCCCAATTCCATGGGATATTGCGCAGCAGTGATTTATGTACTTGCAATCCAACCTCCCGGCGATCAAGTCCAGGAGACTGTTTGAACTGCCCCGCACCCTGCGCACCAGGGACGCACATCTCTTCCGCATTGTTGTGTAAAAACAATCGACTCTGAAGTCCGCAAACATCCCTGATGCGCTACAATATCGAGGCAGGCCCAACAAAATTCTAAAAGCATTATTAAATTGTACTCTTAGATCATGGTGTGACCTACGACTATACTTAGCCCACAGACTACACGTATAAAAAGAAGTACAGAATGCTCTAAAAAGGGTTATCTTAACTTTAGGTGAACAACGTGCAAATCTACGAACCAGCATGTTCGCTCTCATAGACAAGGCCCTGCGTTCTCTTTCCATATCAGCATCGTCCTTGAGGTCGGGGTTAATATATGGCCTAGGTATTTAAATTTACGTACTCTTTCCAGTGGACAGTCATAAAGTAGGATAGGTGGAATTTCGCCTTTGCCCTTACTCCCCACCTCAAAGACCATGACTTGGCTCTTTTTTACATTGTTTAACCCCTGATATTTATAAAATATTATTTTTTTTCCTCAGTTATCCTCAATAAAAACCCAATTGTATTACGGGGATCGAATCCGGAATCCTTGGTGTTGGTAATAGCCGACCTCTCATACTTTACACCACATAAATAGTCAAATATGTAATATAATCACAAAGGCTTCACAAAAATTATTTGTACTCAATTGTTAAACCAAGTATAATTAATGAAGACTGTCAGACTATATAGGCGTAGGCTTGATAGCGTAATTAATCCTTTAACTATACGTATGTTCGGCCCTTTGGTGTCACGCCCTGCAGCTGGCCCCATCCGTGCCCTGGGCTCGTCCTGCCGTGGTCGCAGCCAGTCTGGAGGTCGCTCTGTCGAAGGGCCGTTGCCTTACCCGGGTCACCGGCCTATAGGTCACGCGCAACGCTTGCGTAACCGNTCTCTCCCAAATATCTACGTACAATAATACCTCTATCTTATATCTTAAATAAGGACCACGAATCTTGAAATGGTAAGACATTATTCATATGATGCTTTCCTTTAATCCGATCGCAGTCCACGCTGGACATAAGTCTCCCCATTTTGTGCCAAATATCCCGGTCATCCGCTTTTCTCATCCAGCCCCACCAGTGACCTTTCGAATATGATGCTTACCACTGTAAAATATTTTTACAAATTGTATATACGTTCAAGATAGGGAAATTAATTTAATATCAAACTCCTTATTCATTTAAACATAACTAATTCTAAATCTATAAACATGTAAAATCAATCGTGAAAAATTAATTAAAAAAAATCGTGTATACGTTTTTTTTTATTAATTTTCCCTGGCCGGCAACGCATTTCAGTGCCCTCTGGTATTGCAAATGTACATGGGCGGCGGTGACATTTACCATCAGATGAGCCGTTTTCTCGTTTGCCTGCTATAGCATAAAAAAAAAACTATGGCTAAGCATACTCGATCATCCTTTGTCGTTAATAAAAGCTTAGCTAACTTTATTTAGCCTCAAGTCAAGGGTAAATAATTACCACTCATGTTATATAGTAATGCTGAAAGTTACACTGAGCCCTAAATGCGTAAATAAGTCGAGATCGAAATGGAAGGCAGCTTGTTTTGTAGGCGATGTCTGCGTCAGGAAGGTCCAAGGGCGGCTCGTCCTAGGGCGGGCGTTCACTCGCTTTCACTTTGGGCGTCGAACATAAATGAACAGATGGGCGATCCGTTAAATTTTATAGGATGAACTTTAAGAAAGAGAATAGTAACAATTATTTTTATTAATATGATAACTATTATTACTTCTCCCTTTCTGGATGCAAGACAAGGAAATTAATAAGTGTGAATCCAAATTCCTTTATTGAGGAGAGAGCTAAATCCAAGTTACTGCAAGATAGTCTTTCCCGTCGTCTTTATATATTATTTTAATTTGTTAAATAACCTATACATATGGTATAATAACCTTTATAATGGTACAAGAATACAAACAAAACAACTATTACACAAAGTACAATACGAATGCAAGTGTAATAAATGAGATTGAAGCAAAAACAGAGCAGGTTCTTTATTTTTACTAATTTATGTTAGTTCATGCCTAACTTTTTGCTGTGTAAACAAATTGATAATACGTTTTTGCTGAGTTTTAAATGCACACAATTTATATCAAGTTTTCAATCTTACCTTATCCTAACTTATTGCGAAAAATAAGGTTATTATCTAATACCGTCCTAGTCGGTTCTGCGTCATAATCTAGGGCTGTTTTAGGAAGGCTTCGCAAGGGCGGCGCGTCCCCTCGGCCGTTCACTCGCGCCTAGGTCAACACGTTTTTGTTAGTGCGACGCGCAACTCATCCCAGTCGTTTTGGGTACTTGTAACATAATAATGGGTACATTACTGCTTTTACTGATGCGTATTAGGGAACGATCGCGTTGTAGTTTATTTGTTGAAATTGAATGAAATAGTACACATTGTTATAATTTGTTTGTCTTTAAGTTTCCTTTTATTTCTTCCTTAAATTTAACTCTTATTTTTATTAACCGCTTGCCTATTAAAAATTATATGGTTTTAGAAATACATTTAGTGATTAATATAAATTACACTATAAATAATATGATAGAAGTTATTCACTTAATAAAATGATATATTTATTTACAAAAGCAATAAACTATCAAATCAAAAAGGCAGTTTTGCCAAATGCTAGATTTTGAATTGGACGTACATGCCGATGTAACACTTTTTTTTGGCCTAGATTACGTATATCTATGTATATTTATATATTACGGAACCTACTACCTACCCTACCTACTTTTAAAGGGCCGGCAACGCATTTCTGGGACCTGATGTCTTGCAAATGTTCATGGGCGGCGTTGTCACTTACCATCAGGTGAACCGTATGCTCGTTTGCCTCCTGTTCCATAAAAAAAAAAATGCGTATAACTACGCATATTTATTAATGCTATTCGAATTATTAATATTGAAATACGTACACATATAGGTAAATTTTACTTAAATAAATTATAGTAGTTATCAGTTAAACATCAGGCATATTACGAGTAACACTGAGCGCCATATCGCCCCATAGTTGGTGAAAAACTATATATATTGTAGTGAATCAATTTAAAGCAGTCCTGAATCCATCCCTGGGCTCCAAATCCTTGTCCCGGCATAACAGGGAGCGAAGTCGACGGCCGCCCTAGGAAGGACGCGCCCGCCGCCCGTCTGCCTCCACTCCTTGGAAATGCGACGCATCTGATGTTTAAGCTGTGTTCACAAAACCGCTTCGTATTTATTTATTTATTATTCGTATTACAATGAAATGTGACTATATATTAACCCTTTTACAAATAAAAAAGCTTATATACGGTCCAATGGAGTAAACTCTTCTTAAGTCGGTTAAATTATCAAAATTATGGTTTAGATTCAAAATATCATTTTTGCCCATGTTTTCAATGGTTCTTATTACACTAGTACAAACCATGTAGTAACATGACCCTGTCAGGGTTATTAAAACATTACACGAAACATGACTGTGACCCTGACATAATAAAAACACTAAAAAAGTCAAAGGGTGCGAGCCGCCTGAGCTTATGCTATTACAAACTCTTACATATGCGATGTATTTGTTGAATTAAATAGTTTACATCATTTTTTTTCAGTATTCAGGTTAGTTTATTACATCAGTATTTTTTTTTATGTTATAGCAGGCAAACGAGCAAACGGCTCATCTGATGGTAAATGTCACCGCCGCCCATGTACATTTGCAATACCAGAGGGCACTGAAATGCGTTGCCGGTCTTTCAACAGACACATCCTAAGAGATGCTTCTTTTACAGGCATATCCTGCAAAGGGACATTAATATTAATGCTGTAACAGCCTCCGGTCTTAAGTTCTGAACATTGGGCTTCGCTGTCGTAATCCGGGCATCGTGGGTACACACCTTATATATCTGTCTGCCAATTACATCACTTGTAGAAGCGTTTCGGCGTGATTAAGTAACGAACAAACATACACAATTGCGAATAGGTACTGGACATAGCGTAGTATATTTGAGTCTATAGTATCTGTCTAACCCTCCGGGAAAGAAACGTGTATAATTAATATATATTTTTCATAATATTTGTAATTTTTATAACTCTGTATTTAGAAACAAACTTCAGGTTACAAATTACTTATTTCAAACCTAACTAAATGTTGTCCCAACACCCTAAAGTTTGTGGGATACATGTTTCTGAATTACGTGTATTAAATGTAATTAAATTAGTTATTCAAATAGAAACATTTTCACGCCCAAATCATACGAAAAATGTATAAAACATTACAGTATATAAATGCAACCTAAACTTTTCTCGCATAACAGCTACGACGCAATACTCGTCTCCACAATTACCTTTACCCAATAAACCTTCTATGAACTCTTGAACCTGTCACCTTCACGCGTCCGCTTCCCAAAATAGGCTTTATTACGTGGGCATAGGGTGCACGCGATGGCGTCGTAACCTCGTAGTAGTTCGTAGCAGAGGACGCTACGGGGTCTACGGCCCGACGTCCGGACGTAGCCGGTACCTGCGACCGGGTGATGGTTATCCGCTTCAGCCGGGACTCGGGGGTGGCTTTTAAGGTTTTCGTATTAATAATAGGGTTTTTGTTTTGTGTATAGACTTGCTAGTGTGGGCGTATTAGAGTAGGAGCTTTGTGTATAAAAGACTCAGTTCTTCCTTAACTTACTTTATTTGAGTTTTGAAATATGTACCATTTTATATATATAAATGATAATTACATTATTATGTCCCTAAAAGTACAAATTATAAACGTATAACAAATACAATCTAATGCAATGGAGATTGGTAGTAAATAATAACTCGTCGTCGTCTCCGTATGATTTATAAAAGCTCTTCTGAATATTGTTCTTTCTTAATTACAATTCTCTATAAATATTTTAAAAGTAAAAAATTGAACTTTTAAAATATTTATGGAGAATTATTGCGTAATTAAACAAAATTAAAATATTATTTCCTGAAATTATATCCTTGTAAGTTTGTGTTTATACGTAAGTAATAAAATCTGTTGTGGAAGTAAGTGAAATAATGTACTCATACCTATATAAATATATTATAAAAAAATAAATAAGCCCCTCTTCAAACGTAATGTCGTAGTCTACCGTAGCTGTTACAAACTTGCTACGAGTTAACACAAACAATCTAACACATTTTTTTACTTTGTACTATTGTTTCTGTATAATTTTTATTGTTCTTTACTTCGAATATGTTAATTTGTGCATAAAATAATAAACACATATTAAGTTTGTTGAAATATGTGGATGTGTGGTTGTATGTTTGTTATTTCTTTACTCAAAATCACTTGATTGATTTGAAGATACTTTACAATAGAATCATAAAATTATATATTTTTTGCTTTGACGTCCAAGGGTGTTTATTACCTTATTATATAGCCTTCATTATATAAATTATATAATGAAGGCTATATAAATTTATTCTGACTATGTAATATTTTTTTTAATGAAACTTTATAGACAGGTTTACATAATAGAGACACTTCAATAAAATAGTTAAGGCTTCTAGAAATTTCTAGCTCGTGCCGCCGTCCCGACCTCTGCTCCCGGGATGTCCCAGACGCTGGAGCATTGACCAGGCTCGGCGGGTGTAGCTCCCGTGTACTCGCCCAGGAGTATTCCCTGGATATTTCTAGACTTTCGACGTTGAATTTATAAATATGAAACGTATTCAAATCTTGTTACATTATATAGTCAGATTTAAAACAGTCAGTACTAATATTTTATTACAAA
>PQWD01001223.1:0-28810 GCA_019425675.1 Leucinodes orbonalis
CCTCATTCGCTTCAAAATCTCAAGCTGCTTCCAGTCCTGAGTTCATTGGAGACAACATATATGTGACTGGGTTCAATGGTCAACTATTGGCTATCCCCAATACAGCGGACAAAGTCGCCGACACGGCCAAGACTGGATTCACGAAACAAGCATGCATACCTTTTATGGGTAAGTAATTGCATTTCTTCTATAAATCTACCAAACAATTATAGGAACAATACTTTGAAGGATCAAATATGAATTGTGATGAATTCGTGGGAAAAAAATATACAAAGAGAATTAATTCTGAAAAGCATCAGCCCCTTTTCATCACATTGGAAAACATTTTTCTTCCCGAGAATATTATTTTAAAATATATAGTTTACTGCATAATTACTCCAGTAGTAGTAAAACACTGAATGGGCACATTTATTCACATTGAAAACATTTAAAAAATAGTTTGCACGCTAGTGCAAACAGACATGCCTTTGTTTCAACTAGAATTTTAAGGACATCTTTCTGAACCTAAAGTGAACTTCTGCAATATCACTTTGACTTTAAAGTTAGTCTACAAATAAACAAAGACTAAGTAAAAAATATCCGCACAATAAATTACATGTGATTTTTCTGTAAACTATATATCTGACTTAAAGTATGGGAAATAAAGTTACATACATTTTGTTAACAGAAAATAGATAATACAAAAATCAGTGAAGTGTATTCGCTAACTTACCAACTATAATAAAAGAAATATCAAATAATTAAAAATATTTTTATCGCAGGCCGTCACTACTATTATGCCATGAATAAGCAAACTAAGTGCACTTCGGAAACTATGCTGCCCTGGTTCCCACTGGTGGACCCGAACGCCGGGGTCAACCAACTCATTGGAATCGGATTTGTATCCTTCGGAAAATTGCCAGAGTCCAGCCTCGCCAGGGATTACTTTGAGAGGCCTACTCCCGACAACGTCATGGTAAGATATCGATAATATGAATTACAACTCACGCACTACTCAATTTTTGATTGTCACTTAAAATAACGCCAATCGGAAAGTTTTTTTTTATATATGCTTCGAAATCTGACAGATTGGAGTAAGGATAATTGGGCCAAATGGTGATTTTCGGGTGGTCTTGATTTAGACTGTAGTTGTGGGGCGGTCCAAACGATGGTTTACTTTATGTCATATCCTAATTGCCAGAGCAGCTGTTCATAGCATGTGTATTCGAAATATCAATCAACGATAGCAGGACTTAATTACTGCTACGCCCAACTCTGTCTCTGCAGCTACCTTTGGCTTCGTTGCACTAAATTTAAAATTTTCTTTTGCAGTATTTTTCTATAAACGTTTTACACTGTCAGCCACATGTTATTTCATTGCATTATTTTTTTCATTTTACATCCACAATGATCGTCAACAACGGCCAGACTGCTCAGGGAGCTGTCTCAACGCGCCGGCGTCGTCACCATGCACATATTTTGTCGATAGGCTTTGCTCATTAACTGCATTGGCATGTAATCGCATATATTTATTCACATTAAGTAGTACACCCGCTCAAAAAATACATTCTTCGTTATACTATATTTGTTTTCCTTACCCTATCCTTATTAACAAGCATTAACAAGCACCAATGCGTTGGACGGACCAGGTGAAGTCAGCCTAAATGTTCCACTTTACGAATGTACGAGGAAAGCTTCGGTACGAGAAGAATGGCGACGAATGGCTCGCTACCACGCCTGCTATAACGACCACGACCACTTTGCAAGAGTGTAGCGACAAAAAGAAGAAGATCCTTATTAAGTGAATTTTTGGATCGCTTGCTTCACAGGGCAAGTGGCGACCGTAGATGACTCCCAGCCAAGAAACCATGGGATTGCAAATTTGCAGCGATGGTTCTAATACGATATCATGTCAACCATCGACGACCCATTTGGTATAATGGATGAGACGTCGGCTACTACACCTAGGGTTCTGGTTCGATCCCGGGCAGAACAAACATTTGTGTGCATGAGCATGTCTTGTATTGTTGGGTGCCTGTGGACCAGTTACAAGTAAGGCAAGGACTGACATTATCTTTGCAGTTCTAAGAAAAAGACAGCATCGTTGTTAGACAGACTGCGAGGGAGCCCCAACAGTATCCTAAAGAGTATAACGGAGACCTACGATTCTCCTATATTAAAACATTTCGTGCGTTTGCTGACACAGAGCGACGTATGTGATCGGCAGATGCAGCGATAGAATGTTTTGTATTGTTTTGTTGGGTTTTGTACTAACAATAATATTAATATTATAATTATGTGCTACTAATACTACTAATCAATGGATCAATTTGTTATCTAAAATAAATGCTTATTATTATTATTTTTCGCCTACATTTTCGTAAATTGATAAAATTGAGATGTCTCGTGGTAATTTATCAATTTACGAATATGCATTCGAAGATTCAAAAAATTTTACAAAGAGCGCTTAGAGCGCTTCTTCAAAATGCGGCAATAATACACTGGTCGATGTTGACAGTGACAATAGACTATTCATTAAGAAGTTTCGACTATCCAGTACTTCTTACTTGAAATATTTAATTTTTGCTTAACTAATGATTGAAATACACTTATCAATTTCCTAGAAAATTAATTTATTTGCGGTTCTTATTATATTCCGGTGACATATACATATATACAAGTTGAAGTAGCAGTGGGCAAGGACAAAGTGCGTCGAACGAAGGCCGATGGGCGGAAAGCTCTTGAGTGGCGTCACGTAACGGGAAAGGACGAGATGGAATGATGACCTGGTTAAGGTAGCAGATGGATGTCAACTGCTATCAGTTAACATCCATCTGCTACCACGGTATATCACGAACCAGGTCGTCGTTCAGCAGAGGACATATTAGGCTCTAATTTAATGGGATAGCAAACTAGGAGACGATTCTCCTGATGGTATGTAATTTTGCCACCCACAGATACTCGTTACTCCAAAGCTACGAGTGTTACCAACCGTAGAAAATAAAGATAAGGAAATATTGAAAGGAAAAGAAGGAATTAAGAAGCTCTTGTAACTCGGCGAAACAACGCACGCGTTAATTAATATTAGTTAGTTGGAAGTAGTTTGCGTTAGTATAATGGAATTAAATTAATTATTTGCATACAAGTACAATCAGAAATATTTGTATCATAGTCGCTCAACTCTCAAAAATCGATAGACACACGAATTAAATAACCTCACCCTGTGATATATCTTTCCACGTGTAACTTTTGTATGTTACTTACTGAGGATATCAGTGTAATATACAAGATATCAAATGTTTTGAGGGAGGCATATGGTAAATATTCAAATGCTTTTCGATTTCTTGTACTCTCTTTTTGGTAATTGTAATTTATTCTCATTGCGAGCTCTATGGGACTTGCTCTCCTATATGTCCCAGACAGTAACAAATCACAGAATTTGAAAATCTATTGTAAGCCCGCTACAGCTAAACAACAGTTGATGGTCAACATATGGTATTAGCGACCCGCCCCGGCTTCGCACGGGTGCAATACTGATACTAAATTGTGGGATACTAATAAGAGATAGACATAAACCATCGCGAAGTTTCCTGTAAACTTTTCCTATGAGTTCAATACTTAGTACATTATTTGATAAATCTCGCATGTTCAGCCTGCGTTTGCAATGTAGCGGAAAAATGTAATGATTAACGCTATCCGTTAGAAAACTTAAAAATCACATGATAAATCCAGTATTTCATGAATTTTATTGTACATATAAGCCTCTATCTTTAATCACTCTATCTATTAAATTTAGAGAAACTACATCAAAATCCGTTGCGTAGTTTTAAAGATTTAAAGAAGGCGTCCATATGGTTATAGGGACAGATAAAGCGACTTTGTTTAATACTATGTAGTGATAGTGTATCTAATAGTTGGCCTCCATAATTTAAGGATTTTACTCAGTCTTATGACTAAATCCATCTCCATGGGACTGAATGTTAGGTACACACAGGATGGAAAAAATTGTGTTACTCTTATATTAAAGAGTGAGTTGATGTAACTTACCATACTAACCAGGCTTGTGGGTGGAAATTTGCCGAATGAGACAATACCGTTACCAAAATGCTGGTTAACTAGTGTGATGGATGGGCACTGCATTTGCTTCGTAGTTTTGTAGAAGTATTTTTTGTAAATATTACAAATATCATACTAAATATTACTGACCTCTAAATACAAAAAACATACCATGCCAGCCATGCTAACGCTCATCTTATAAGGTAAGTACTAGAAAAATACGTATCATCATATATTGACACTTTTTTCTCAAGAAGATATTTTTTTATATTAATACAAAGCACTCAGGCCAATATCATCATTTATGCACATATATGTTTCAACACGAGAATCAAAACCCGGGGCAATTATTGTAATAGCCTTATAATATACGTACATCACAAGGGTCGGCTTATGTTAGAAAATCCTTCCCTAAATTAAGAAAATAAAAGCAATTAAGAACAAAAGACGTCCATTTGTCAAATTTAACTTTCATTTACTTTTCCAGATATCAGCTCGTTATGTAAGTTGCAGAAAATCACCATACCTACATCTTTTGTTTTAACAGCCGTTTTAAATAATTTTAATAAAATGTTAGTAGTTCCTAATGCAAACCATTTATTGTTAATAAGACTTAATAAATATATTAAGTAATTAAGGCAGAGTATATAAGCAGTTTTCATAGCATAACAGCACATTTACAAAGGACCTGGCAAAGATGAAGCAATTGCTGATTGTTTTTGTATCCGTGCTAGTGGCAGCTCAAGCTGGTAAGACGAACTTTTATTAATTATGAAAATTCTTTATCTGCAAAACCCATAGTCTTAGTGATCGAGCTGCGATTTAAAAGAACAAGAAGTGTTATTCACGACTTTTTTCATCACTCTTCACCACTCTTTTCTTTTCTCAGCGACTTCGTAATTTTTGATTTATATTACTGGCATTTATTTCTGACGACCCATTTTGTGTTGCGGTTGAGTGGTCGGCTGCAACACCAAGGGTTCCGGGTTCGATCCCCGGGCAGTACAAACATTTGTGTGCATGAACATGTCTGTTTGTAATGGTCTGGGTGTTTTCTATGTATGATATGTATGTATTTACGAAAAAAAAATGTATTTAAGTATATCCGTTGTTTAGTACCCATAATACAGGCTTCACGCTTAACTTGGGGCTAGATGGCGCTGTGTAAATGTCAGTGGATATTTATTTATTTATATTTATTTCTCGGCTGCACACTTGCTATAAATTATATTATTTTACATGCAATCTACAATGATTATGAAACCTTATTTTCTTATTTTTGTTTCAGCAAAATGGAAAACAGGCTTGAGGGTATGTACCGAAATCACTTACATATTTAATTTATTCCATTTATTTATAATTGAACTAATTTCTTCATTAAGATGTAATTAAATAATATTAATCTGCCAATAATAATGACTGTGCAATCGTCTAGCGGCAGTACTCATGTATTATATAATGAATGGCTCATTACGAAGCGAGTATTAAATCTGCATGTGGATGGATGCGTAAACAGAGGAAGGCCAAAGAATAGATAGATGGATGTGCTTAGGAGGTTTTTGTGGATGACGCAGCTGATGAAGACGTATGGAAGAAAATACTTACTGCGCTGACCCCAAATAATGGGATAAGAGCAAGAGAATGATGATGAATTATATATAACCGATTTCTACTTGACTTTTCCTAATGAAAATATTTTATGTTTATACAGTACGCTGGGGCCGCGGTCCGTTCCCCAACCCCGACTTCTTCATATCACTGCCACAGACTCTCAATGAGGCCAAAGCAGCCCGCTGGGTGCAGTCACAGCCACCCGCTGGCACACCCCAGGGTCTGGTTCTCTACACACCTTCAAAAGATGATGTCGTCATCGGAACCTACTACGACAGCTTAGGCAAAGTCGCCGGTATTCAAGTTTCGGTAAGTTTCCAGAAAAACGGAACACGCAGCTTACATTTATGATAAGCTCTATATACACTGATTGAAGTATTTTGAAAGAGCTTTTGATATTAAATTGCCAACATTTATATAATTCTTATATGATAAATTTTACAATTATGTAGTTAGTTTAATATCTGTTCGTGTTGTTGCAATACGTTAACAATGTTCCGGATTTATCTAAAAGATAAAATTTGCATATCGCTAAACAAAATGGCGGATATACATCATCATTGCTTACGCACACAAAGACGCCTGACGTGAGTATTAGGCCTTGCGTGTGTTGAATAACTTTCATAGAGCAAATTAATAAACCTGAACTACGGGGTAGTTTCCATAAATATTGCAGGGGCTTGCACGAAATTTTAGCAAACACATGCCTTTATTATTTTATTGAAGAGCAACTTGCAGGGGTTAGCACTAAATTGGTTATGTTTCTTCTTGTGTACCGACGTGAATCTTCAATACTATGTTAGATACAATTAAAATATTGCATCATTAAACTTTTTGAATATGTTTCTAATATTAGAAAACGTTTGTTTTCAGTTCCCACAAGACTCATTCGTTGGGGCCAACCTTGACTTGAAAGTCGTAGGATACAAAGAATGGATCGCTCCAGCAAACTCAAAGGGAATTGCCAGAAAATACTTTACCCAAATTGCCTACTTCCGTGCACCTGGTAATTTACACTTTTTACCTTTGAACTAACGCAAAACTTACTCGAATGTTGATAATAATTATTAAAATGACTCCTATAATTGTATAAAAATGTTTTTTTCTCTTGATAACTAATGTTCAATGAGTAGGTACTAGTTATTAAATTTATTCTAATAAATTCATATAATTGTGCGGGATCCATATATATATATATATATATATATATGTAATATATTTCGTAATTATTTTATTAGGTTGTATTTATATACGAGTATTTTAGATAAATACAACCTCATAAAATAATTACGTAAAGTGCATAGGTACTTTCTATATAAGTAGTACTTTTACATAGATTTTTTTCAAGCATTACGTTCAATAATTAAGTTTTTTATAGACATTATTTCTTCTCTTTTTTGCTCCCATATACTCAAACAATACTGATTAGTATGCAACTGATTTTTTTTGTTTCAAAAGCATCGTTCGCCTCTAAATCGGCGCTACCTGGCAACGAATTCGTCGGTGACTCCGTCTACGTGACCGGATTCAACGGAAATCTCATCCCGATCTCCAGCACAGCTGATCAGGTCACTAACTCAGCCAGGTCTGGCTTCACTCAGCAAAATTGCATTCCTTATATGGGTAAGTCATCTTTTTCTACAAAACTTTATCTGGAAAACTTTTAAAAATAATAAAAAGGCACGTTGCGGTGATCAGAAGAATGAAAATATCAAATCAAACTATAAATGTATTAATATTTTAAATACAATTCCTCAGGTCGGCACTACTTCTACAAAACCACGAAGGAAATGCAGTGCACATCCAACACACTAATGTCGTGGTTCACCCTGCTGGACCCCAGGAAGGACGTTAACCAGCTACTCGGAATCGGTCTTGTCGCCTTCGGCAAACTTCCACCCACGAGCTTGGTTAGGGATTACTTTGAAAGGCCAACTGCCACTGAAGTCATGGTAAGTTACATCAACTCACTCTTATAATACAGGAGTAAGACTCATTTTTGCATTTTGTGTGTATGGGTTAGATTTAGTCATTAGGCTGAGTAAAAGCCTTACAATTTTGAGGCCAACTATTAGATACACAATACTACGAGTATATATTGACCGTCGTCTGTTGAATAGCTGTAGCGGGCTTACAATAGATTTTCCAATTTTCTTATTCGTTACTGTCTTGGACATATAGGAGAGTAAGTCACATAGAGCTCATCTATCGCCACAAAAGAATAAAAACTACATTTGCACGAAAAAGAGAGCATAAAAAATCTAAAAACAAATATTTACCGCTACGTCTTCCTCAAAAAAATTGGGAGACCTTTTAAAAACATTGGGATTTTCCTATTGCATGTCTATGTTTTTATCTTCAGTTCAACGGATTACACAACGAACTGGTGACGTCCAAGGCAACGTCTTGGGCCGAGGTTCATGACAGAAACAAAGGCTATTATAATAACAAAAGATCAATTAAATTATTCGTAACAGGTGTTTTGATATTAAATGACCATATATATGATGGTAAATATTTAGTCATATCTTATGTACACAGATACACTCAGTACGTTTCATAAAAAAAGTTACACGTGGAAAGATATTTCTCAGAGTGAAGTCATTTACATCGTGTGTCTCTAGATTTTTTCCAGTTGAGCGCATTTTATACAATTATTTGTATTTGTTTTTGTATGCAAATAATAAATTTAATTTCATTTTTCCGAGTTGAGCGAATATGATTAAAATATTTGCATTTGTTTTTGTATGCAAATAATTTATTTCATTTCATTTTCCGACTTGAGCGAATATGATACAAATATTTTTTGTTTGCAAATAATAAATAATAAATTAAATTTCATTATACTAACGCGTACTTCATACTACTAATATTTATTAACGCGTGCGTTGTTTCGCCGAATGGTTGAGGTAACAGGAGCTCCTCAATTCCTTTTTTACCTTTCTATATTTTCCTCATCCTTATTTTTATACGGTTGGCAACACACTCTTAGCTTCGGAGCAATGAGTGTCTGTGTGGCAATATCGCATACTATCAGGAGAATCGTCTCCTAGTTTACCATCCCATTTTAAATTACAGCCTTATACGTCTACTGCTGAACTACAACCTGGTTCGCGTATACCGCGATCCATCTGCGACCTTAAACAGGTCATTAGTCTATTTCTTCCTTTCCCGTTACGTGGACGCCACTCAAGAACTTTTCCGCCCCATCGGCCTTTAGTTTTACGCACTTTGTGCTTTGTGCTACTTCAACTTACCAACCCATGAAATAATACAATATGTATGCACTCGTACTAACATATATATTATTTCCAGTTCAACGTTCAACGGTCCAGAATGCCTGAGGCAGCTCGCCGACCGCGCCGGTGTCGTCACAATACACGTATACTTCATCGATGAACCTACTAAAATTGAATGCAATGGCTTGTAAATGTCTACTGGAAACTTGGAATTACTGAGAAAACAGTTAGTTATGTTATCTAAGTTGTGCTAAAAGATGAAATTAAACTACCCAAATATAATATAAGAATTTTTGTTTTATTACAAAAGTAGTCTTGGCTGGACTTTGAAGGAACCATAAAGACCACTGACCTTATCGCACTGCATGGCTTATTAGGAATGGCGTACGCTTTTCGCAATACAGTAACTCTCCTTGTTCTGAAATAAAAAAGCGTAGCAACAGAGACTGTAGCAATAGGTTCTACGTCGTAGCAAGATCTGAGCGTAGCGATGTAGACGTACCTTATTACGTAGCGACAGTAGATTCAACACTATCGATAGAATTTCTGTGTCGATAGTATTTACGCTTTCCGGCTTATCGATAGCTTTTGCCAACATTATCGAGCGGCATCAGTAGACTAGTCTCTTGAGCGACGGAAACGTCCAAACTCGTGTGGAGTGACCCAGGGTGTAAATCACAACTAAACACTTTTATTGTAAAAAGAATGAAAAGAGGGCCCAACACAAAAATCTATTACTTGAAACGTGCCAATCGGCGGGTGGTTTCGCACGAACCTGAGTATGTGGAATCAATTAGTGATGTGTTAACTGGTTTACATTAACAGTTTCTAACTCAGCAAATACATTGTGATCCTTATTTCGGCATCGGTAAAGATTGCCTTGTTTGGCATCAGATTGCAATTAACAAACTGTATTGAAAAACAATGTACTCAAATGTAGTTTTTACTTACAACTGTATCTAATGAAATTTTACATTTTCAACCACCACTAGATCTTTAGAAAAAAAAATAATCTACCGATTACAGATGATTACATAGTTTCAATTTTCCCCATTTAACAACCACTATGACCAAAGCCAATATGAACTGTTCCTAGTGTATCCATAACGACAACAAGTCTCTTAAGCCCCGCCAACACTCAATTGGCGAGAGCGAACAGCCTCGCGAAGCTTTTGCCGCGCGAAGTAGCTCGGTTAGTGTGGACGGTCCTCGGCCGAGGCTTGAGCGCTTGCCTCCGACAAGGTACGTCCACTCTATCCCGAGCTGCATTGCGAGTTTAAAACCACATGCTCCTCAGCTTGCAGGCCATCCCTCCGCGCCTATATGGGTTTCAATTACAACAGACAAGACTGCGTGGATTCGATTTGCAACGATGCGTTTCTATCGCAGACCTTTGTGACACAACAATTTCTGAATAAAATTTAGTTTAAATTATATTTTTATATAGAAAAACAAATGCCTACAGAAACTATTCCATATGCGGTCGTGTGTAGCACGGGTGGATAGTAACAAAACATAATAGATGAATCTATTGTCTACGCGCGTGCTTGGTTAAAGTGGATATGAAATTCTCCCTAATGCATAGTAAAGAAAGAAAGAAAAGAGAAAGAAAAAAAATCTTTATTCAAATAAATCTGTTACAGATAACTTTTGAATGTAAATTGTTATTATTATCAATATTTTTTGTGACTCTACCACCGGTTCGGAATAAGTAGGATCTTCGAGAAGAGCCGGCAAGAAACTCGAGTTACTCTTTAATCTTTTTATATCAGTGGTTACAGTTTTGTCATTAACCTACACATAGATTTACAATAATTTATTACAGATTTTGTAACTGGAACATAAGTGCAAGACCACACATCTTTATCCGATAATATTCTTCTATTGTATAGTACCTTTTTTCATGAGTTTTTTTTAATCTTTAATTTAAACTGGTGAAAAGGCAATTCGGCAAGATTTTGTGGTTATTTTATTAAAGAATGTTATGCCTCTTCCAACAAATGATTTTCCTACTTTACTTAGTCTAAGATTTGGGACAGCAAGTTTGTTTTGTTCCTAGTATTAAAGTTATGTACGTCCAAAAAGTATGCCACTAAATAAACTTAGTAAATTTACTAGATGGTAGACTAGAGTTGTCTAGGTAAATACTACCACAGCACAGATATCGACCCGTGAGACAGGAGTGTTATGCACTTTTGTGTTTCAGGATGAGGGTACTGTAGCTAGTAGAAAAGTTCTTGAGAGGCCTCCACGTAACGGGAAAGAAAGAGATGGACTGATGACCTTGTTCTTAACCTTTAACAGGTGGATGTCAACTTGACATCCATCTGTTACCACGTGGGATGCAGGTGAATATCAATTTGACATCCATCTGCTACCACGCGGTATATCGCGAACCAGGTCGTCGTTCAGCAGTGAACATATTAGACTGTAATTTGATAGGATAGCAAACTAGGAGACGATTCTCCTGATGGTATACAATTTGCCACCCACAGGCACTCATTACATCGAAGCTACGATTGTGTAGCCAACTGGATAAAAATAAGGATACGGTAATATTGGAAAGATAAAGGGGTAATTAAGGAGCACAATTACTCGACGAAATATACGCGGCACGCGATAATAAAATATTAATTGGTATAGTAGAGTCTGAAACGGTTCGCCCACAAACGTTTGTTCCATGAACGGTTCATCAATATATATTTTTTAAACTATCATCATATTTATCATCAGCTCATTAAACGTCCCCACCTAGGGGCAAGAGCCTACCCGTACGCGGGTGAATAGGCCTTAGTCGTCCACGTGGGCTCAGTGCGGATTGGCCGACTTCACGCACAACCTTTTCAATCTTTTTGAAAGGGTTCCGGGTTCGATCCCCGGGCAGTACAAACATTTGTGTGCATGAACATGTCTGTTTATAATGGTCTGGGTGTTTCCTATGTATAATATTTATGTATTTACAAAAATATATATGTATATCTATGGTTATCCGTTGTTTAGTACCCATAATACAGGCTTCACGCTTAACTTGGGGCTAGATGGCGCTGTGTGAATGTCAGTGGATATTTATTTATTTATTATTTTCACAGGGCAAACCTTATGTAGTCGCCTTGGTAATATTTTACCTGAAATGTTTTTGGTGGGTTTTTTTATATCGTTCAGTAACTTCAACTAAGAGATTAAGTAAATTAAGTTTACTTATTTATTATAATGACACCGTTAATCATATAACGTCTGCGTGTATTGCATAACAATACTCAAATCATCGATTATTTAAATACATTTACATTCAAAATCAAAGGTGAAAAAACTCTTAAAGAGAATTAAAGACACTTGTTCATGTGTATAAGTTATTTTCCAGTAGGTATTATGGCGAATCGTCTGGTGGTCATACTTGGTGGTAGGCTCGATACTGAATCGTCAAGGTGGGGGTAGTCTATGTGTTTCTAGACTTCCCCAAGCCTCCGAAAGAGGAAAGCCGGGTCCGCACCTACATCGCGGGCGGCGTCGACGGACTGCATGGTCGGATGCGCTCAGCGCTTGCCCGTAGTCTGTCACCAGACGTAGCGCACGGACACAAAGGAGTTTAGTTGGTAGGAGTCCGACAAACTACCGACCCGAGAAGTATGAGTGTTATGCATTTTTGTTTCAGGATGAGGGCACTGTAGCCAGTGAAATTATCGGATATATAATACTTAACACTCGTTGTCTCGGGTGACGGGTGCAGGGCGGTACGTAAGACTGCCCTAAAGTTGTGTCGTTTGAATTGAGTACAGACAATCTAATAGATTACCATTTATTAATTTTCGAAGAATTCTCTGCGATATTTAATACACTGTTGCATGCTTATTCCACTCAGACGTGGGGGTAGTCAAAATGGCCGATTTGTATACGTTAACAGCTTCTTCGGGTGAACTGAAACGTTGACCACGAAGACTGCTTAATTTTGGGGAAGATAAAAATATCGTTGACGTTCAAGTCAGTGAAAGCTTTGATCTTCAATTACGAAATTTTGAGTGCTCAAAAACATCTTTGTTTGGCGGGCGGTGTGCGAACTTGCATTGTCATGGTGCAGTATCATACGACGTCTTGAATTGTTTTTTTTAATTCGGTGATGACTTGTGGCAAACAAACAGTGGTATACCAGTCAGCGGTAACCGTCTTGCGATCTTCTATTACAGTAGTGGTGACGTGATCACCTTTTGCCACAAACGAGGCAACCTTTTTTTAAGTGTTCCGTGAGGTTGTGACTTTGGCCGGTTTTGGCTCATCCTGGATGGTATTTCAAGATAAACCAAAACCGGCAGTTGACTTCTGCTTAGAATCCAGATCGCAAGTATATATCCAAGATACATCACCACTGACCATATTATAAACATGATTGACTCTCCTCGGTTGAATCGATGCAGAGTTTCGCGACACCAACTAACACGGACTGTTTTTGGTCGTCAATTAGCAAATGTGGTATCCTACAGGAGATCAACTTTATTACGCCAAGTTCTTCATATAGGTTTTTTTAAGACAGTGGTCCCTGAAATGCCAACGGATGCCTCTATTTCACGGTATGTCACATGGCGATCTTCGAGGATTAGCTTCCGCACGGCTTTAATATTCTTTTTTGCAGTTTTTGGACGACCTTCACGTGGCTTGTCACCGAGGTTCGAGTCCCCTCGTATAAATAAGACCAATTTAAAAACATTCTTTTGTAATCAAATTCAAAATAAAATAAAAAGTTAAGTTGTTTATTATAATCGCGTGAGATGAAACTAATGAAACTGGGACCTATTTAGGGTCCGCTTGAAATCTATTTTGCGAGCCCATTCTCAACAATTACGCCACATGGATAAACAATTAACTTTCGTAAAATTTAAACATATTACTCAATGACTACATCGCGACATCGTTAATTCGCCGTGTAAAAACGGAGGTTTTCAAAAGAATACATTAAAGATGTAACAGACAGAATAAATGAATGCAGACAATATTATAATACTCATTATAAAGCAATAAAACCATACATTTTGAAAAAATTAGAAACGCAGAGTACCTATATAAGCAGCTCTTCAAAGGGGGAGAACATATTTTTCAAAGATGAAGCAAGTGCTAATTGCTTTTGCGGCGGTCCTTGTGGTAGTTCAGGGTGCTGGTAAGTTCGACAAAGAAATAAAATAATTATAAATTTCTAATCTAAAAGAATTTCGGTCAAACTATTTAAAGATTGTATGAACGTAAGTTTATTACGAAAACACAACACAGTTTTAATGCTCGTTTGTTCTTTAACTTCACTTCGTTAGATTGGAAAATGCAAATAATATCGAAAAAACTATACTGTTATTTAAAATAATTTAATCTCAATTTTACAGGAAGATGGAAACCAGGATTGAGAGGTTTGTAAAGAACGTATATTTAATTTGACTTACGCTAAAACTTTTTTCCTTTTTTAAGCTCTAATTTATCGATACAAAAATTATTCGTTAAAATTCAACAAAATGTCTTAATTAAATGCTACAATAAATCTTTTATTTTATAGACAAAATATTACCAGTTTCTTTTTCTTTTATAACTTTTGCACGTGTATAATACTTACGTCACATTTTTTAGCTTTCTAGAATGTATATCGTACCCTCATGATTTAGACTGTTCATCCTTTTGAAATGTATCACCAAATTATACCCAAATTTTATTCTGCTCATCAGTGCGCTGGGGTCGTGGGCCGTTCCCCAACCCCGAATTCTTCATTCCGCTACCACAGACCCTCAGTGCAGCACAGGCTGAACACTGGGTGCCGTCGGTGGCACCCGCTGGTATGCCGAAAGGTCTTGTCTTCTACACACCTTCAAAGGATGACGTCGCTGTAGGAACCTACTACGATGCATCAGGGAAAGTCGCCGGACTTCAAATTTCGGTAGGTCTGCGTATCATAAGAACGAACTACCGTTGAAAATTAGGGATCATTTGACCCGACAATTTAAAAGATCGTTTAAAGAATTTTAGCGCTCCCATGTGTTTCTAAAATTTTTCACTTAATATGAAGTACTCTAAGAATTAATTCAATATTGTAAAACAGGGACTATATATTTTTCATTATGATGATGATGAAATCTTGATCGATTTCGGCCACGGCGACTGTCTTGAACTCATGTTTTCCGTTGATGTGCTCGCATGTGGCTTATTATACGTGACAGGTAGCAAATTACATAAGCAGAACTATAGTCGTCAGAAAAGGCACGATGACATTTAACATTAAAATAATTTAATACTGGTCATTTTTGCAATGTAAGAAGCAGGTCTTAGTCCCCTTTGAAGAGGGTCAAAGACTCGTTCATAACACTGTTCCCTTGAAAAATTGATTTTCTATTGTCTTTAAGCGATAAGTCTCGAACTCAATGTTCTAAGCCTTTCCCAAGGACTTAAAGCTTCACAGCAATAATTATAATTTCTTCAATATATTTTCATAAAAATTAAATATAATTCTTAAATGTAAATACCTTTTCAGTTGCCACAAGACTCATACGTTGATTCAGAACTTGACTTCAAAATCCAAGGATACAAGGAATGGGTTGCTCCAGCTAACTCCAAGGGTGTTCAAAGGAAATACTGGGCCCAAATCGCCTACTTCCGTAATCCAGGTAACAATAATAACTATCGACTGACATCACACAGCGCCATCTAGCCCCAAACGAGCAGCTTGTAGTTAGGGTACTAATCACTGATCCATTGCGGATTGGTGATTGTTAATGTCTACTAACTATTGTTATTATTATCATCATCAGCTCATTAAACGTCCCCACCGAGGGGCACGAGCCTACCCGTATAGGGTGATTAGGCCTTAGTCGTCCACGCGGGCCCAGTGCGGATTGGACGACTTCACACACAACCTTCGAATCTCTTCGCAGGCGTGCATGAAGGTTTCCTCACGATGTTTTCCTTCACCGTAAGAGCGTCGGATAACGTACATATATTTTTCGAAAATTCGAAAATACATTGGTACGTGTCGGGATTTGAACCTCATCCCTCCCGGTAGGAAGGCGACAGTCCACACCACTGAGCCACCGACGCTCTTTATTATTATACATATTGCTAAACGTGCCCTCTAAAGTACTCAATCATCTCTCTTTAAGGACAATCAGGTGATTCTGCCTGCGGTTCCTATGTATGAGTGTCTTTCAGTTTGGGATGAGAAACCATTTTGGTCAAAATCAAGACAAGAAAGAAACTGTATTAGCTTTTATTAGAGCTTCAGTAGAGCTTTTCCACTATTTTATTAATGATTTCATGGTCTTCTCAATCCATATCAGAAAAAATCATTTACCAATGAATATTATTTAAACGTATACAAAAATTCAAAGACGTGAAAACAAAATAAAGATTATGGTCACATCACTATGGTGATATGACTGGGACCTACCCACCAGCGGTATGGCTAGTGGAATGGTAGGTCCGCAGAGCGATATTCTAAGCAAGCTGGGAAAAATCGCACAAAGTAACTTGTGTTTACTTACGCGGTCCCCGTGAGATTCGAACCTACAGCTCCCGGTTCACGCGGATATCTAAATGCTCAGATCATCGGTTACATCGGTTACTCGGTTTGCGTCAGTGTTTAAGTAAGCACTGACGCAAACCGAGTAACCGATGTATTCCCGTTGTCCCCATTAACGGGGATACAGGGAATGTGAAATAGAAAAATTAACATGCTTTAATGATAATTATGCAAAAAAAATAGTTGTTCATTTAGACACAAAAATTCCATGGGGACAACGATACGTAAAACTTTGACTACCCGTGATCCCCGTTGACAATGGGGACAACCGTAATTTTTTGTACTTCCTGCTGTCCCCAAGATGGGGATAAAATCATGGGGACAACGGACACGGAGTAACCTAACAAGTTTCCAAATTACAGCATCGTTCACCACAAAATCAGCCCTCTCACTACCTGGCAACGAGTACATCGGAGACCATGTCTACGTGACTGGATTTAACGGGACTCTCATGGCTATCTCCAGTAAATCTGACGAAGTTACCAACACGGCTAGAACTGGCTTTGTAGAGCAAAGCTGCATACCTTACATGGGTAAGTCATGGACGTATAAAAATTGCGGACGGACTGTCATCTATTACACATAAATAAAATTGAAGAGACTGTTTGTAATATTGATTTTTTTTATCTTCATGCATATGAAGAAAAAATTATTGTCTGTCAGTCTATTTGTTCCGAGTAATCTCTGAAACGGCTGGACGGATTCGGAGGGGACCTTTTTTGGCAGGTAGCTGATACAATAAGAAAAAATAAATCCTACTTTTGTTTGAGAAAATACTTTTTATTTTAGAAAAATATAGCAATGTTGGAACGCGCGTAGGTTATGTGTTACTTCGGGAGAATATCTTATAACGCGAGTAATGCTGCGGGGAACAGCTAGTCATCAATAAATTTACACAAATTTGAAAGGCGAAAGTTTTTAAGTGGAAGATCGTATAGGATAGATCTAACTTTTGTTATTTCTTCACATTTAAACGGCTGAGGAAATTTTAATATTTTATTGTAAATAGTCAGCAGACACCCTGGATCAGCAAATAGACTACGTTTTTATGCGCTTAAGACCTCGAGGCACAACTAGTATATAAATCAATGAAAACCGTCATTTAATCCATTCCAATCCCTCAGGTCGCCACTACTTCTATCATATCACAAAACAAAGCCAGTGCAACTCCAACACCTTGATGTCGTGGTTTACGTTGCTGGACCCAAGGAAGGATGTAAACCAACTCATCGGAATCGGCTTTGTATCCTTCGGGAAGCTGCCTCCCTCTAAACTTATCAAGGATTATTTCGAAAGGCCGACTGGTGCCGAAGTTATGGTAAGTTAAACATGGAACATGATGCAATAGGATTAAAGAATACTGTATCAACACAAACATAAGATAAGATAAAAAAATTATTGCACATATAAAAAAAACAATCAACACAACAAAAAACGAGTAAAATGTGGGCGGCCTTATTGCTAAGTTAGCAATTTCTTCCAGGCAACCTTTGGGTGAAAGAAAAACATATTTACATAGCACGATAATCTTTACCCAATATTTATGCTTAACAGAATTTTGTTCAGCTAAGTGCATAATTACGTTAAAAAATATATTTTAATTAATAATTCTAATCATATCGCTCTTCTCATTCCACGTCTAATTCTTCTAATGACACTGGAATTTAAGAGCCACGCAGTAATTTTGTGAGGGAGTTCATAATTTCAGCCTTTGGACGCCCACTATTAGGCATAGGCCTCCCTCCAATGTTTTCAACGTGTTTTCATTGAAGGGTATACGACCTTAACCCATTCCGCTGGTCTAATGTTTGACGGGTTACCAAAGCCTGGTTTGTTGTCTAGTAGGATACACCACAAGCAGATGAGTTGAAAAGCCAGGACTTACTACATCCCTAGTTAAAAGTAAGGAGCAACGAGTCAGGCTATGTGGTCGTTGGGGGGGAGTTATAATTACTACTGATATATTCTATTAATGTATTGTAATCTGCCGTTACCATACGGTGCATTCTAGGATATGTCGGTTGTATTGATTTATGTCTCATTGTCCACAGTATAATATCAGGAACGGCCCAGACTGCTTGAGGCAGCTGTCAGACCCGCGCGGGAGTGGTCACCATGCACATCAACTTTGTCGACGAGCCCACAACCATCGACTGCGTTGGAATGTAAACCGATTACCGAAGCTAGATTATAGATATTAAAAAAAGCTTTGATAAACTCCTTGTATTATTTTATCGTTCTATAACTACATAGTATAAAACAAAGTAGCTTTTTTTGTCTCTATGTGCGCTTAAATCTTTTAAACTTCGCAACGAATTTTGATGCGGTGTTTTTAAATAGAGTGATTCAAGAGAAAAAAATGTATGTATAATAACGTCCATTAAAAAGTGGAGAAATATTGTTCTTTTTGAGGTTTCTAATGTGTTGTCGTAAAAAAAATATTTTTTCCGCTTCTACATTGCAAACTCAGGCCGAACCATATAAGATTTAACAAAATAATGTACTAAGTATTTTATACATTAAAAAAGTCTACAGAAAACTCCGCGATAGACATATACCATGTCTATCTCTTATGGATAATGTCAAAAACATTTTTTTGTCGTTTACTTTCTACAACAAATAATGTTTTTGGAAGCGATTTTAACCAATACAGCGTTAATCCTTATTCAATTAAAAACCTTAAATAAATTGTTTATTTTATATAGATCTATATTGCCCTTTACAGCATATGATTTCAATGAATATTTGCGAAGATATTACAGATTTAAAATTTGCGGTAAGTAACGTTTGCGGCGGTACCGGCTGACCGGGGGAGGCGGGAGCGTGCTACGAATATCATCATTGCGAAGCAGGGGCGGGTTTCTAGTTTTATATAAACGAGGACTCTGAAATCAGATAAAAAAAACGTTATTTAAGATTATGAATAGCAAAATAAAACCTGAACACAGCAAGCTGGTCCTCAATCCCACTAATATACTTGGCATTAAATAAATACCTAAATAAATATCCCCAGACAATCTCACAGCACCATCTAGCCCCAAACTAAACATTAGCCTGTAATACGGATGCTAAACAACGGATAAACATACTTATACACTTTATTTTTAGTAAATACATACATATTAGACATAAACAGAACTAGTGCAAATTTTTATAGAATAACGATCCTAGTAGCGCATTTTAAAGTTAGCGGAATTGAAGCCATAAACGCTTCCGCAACATTTTTTTTATTCATGACGGGCTTGCTCTTGAGCATAGACTATCCCTAGCGGAAGGGACGTCCTCTAAGATGGAGTAAACTTGTCATGAAAAGCCAATTCGTTTTTTGATTTATTTTAGTTGTATGTGGCCGGACAGACAAATGCAGACAGATCAGTCTATTAATTTGCAGTACGCATAATGAAGACGCGAAACGCTTAGTCCGAACGGGGGACGTGAACTATAAACTGATGAAATTTGCAGTACGCCTATTTCATATAGGCGATCTCTGCGGTACGATAATAATGTTATTTGTACCGTGGCCCCGTATCCATAAGCAACCTCACTAGTACATCTAGATTTATTAAAATCTTTGTATCCAAATTTTTTTTTGCGAAACCGCGATATCTGCGCAGAAAAAAATCCAGTAGGGATAACCTGGCATCTTCAACTCCAAAAATCTCTCTGGTTCACACTGGTTATGATAGTTGAATTTTTATTTCCATCTATCGGTATCAGTAAAAATTAGTGTTCAAAGGTTAAGTTTCTTTATTCTTTTAAATCAGTTGCCAGGATAATTAGGTAAAATATAAGAAAACATATTATCCCTCGTGGTAAGGATAAATTGAAAAAAAAATTGAATCCGTAGAGCATATCATCATCAGCTCATTAAACGTCCCCACCGAGGGGCACGAGCCAACCCGTACAGGGTGATTAGGCCTTAGTCGTCCACGCGGACCAAGTGCGGATTGGACGACTTCACACACAACCTTCGAATCTCTTAGTAGAGCAGAAAATATCAATATTCATTCTTGTAGAGAAAACTGGAATAATCCCAGTCCTTTTATCATGGCACATGCCTTCCCGTTCAACATATGGCTATTTACGGGAGACTGGGCCGTAACCCAACACGCGAGTCCGAGGTTTGGTGGTGCATTTAATCCATACAAACTTCTAATAAGCAGCACATTTGCACGAGAGCATTAAAGGAAATAAAGTAATGAATAATTAATTAATTAATTATAAAGCATAGCCCAAAATGCTTTCCTGAAATGTTCCATATAATTATGTGAAAAACTGATAATGCATGAATGAAGCAACTTTTAATTATTCAATTTCTTAAATAGAAAATTGTCCTATTCATAGATTTGGCCAATATTAGATATCTATACAAAAACCGTCAAAAAATCGTGGAAATAATTAAGTGCCTAACTTTTTAATTACAGGTCTTTAATAAAGCTTCAATAACATTACCATATGTTTTAAACAAAATGTTTACTTAATCGAAATATGTTTCGCATGGGTCGGTGAAACATTGTTCTAATAAAGTAAACATTTGGTTCTATTTATATGGTAATCACTAAAAGTCTTTTGTTTAAGAGTTATTAAACAAATTTCGCAAATGAAACATAATTAAAAGATGTTCTACACGTGTAATTTATTTTTAGTTTTTCAGAGATCGGTTGGTAACGTTTTTTTATTTCCACCTGCCTGTGGAAGTTATTTCAAATAAATAAATTTAACAATGTTTAAATATACCAAAGTAAATCTTGCTATTGATTTTATTGAGAGAACGTGTCTTATAAGTCCTTATTTACACATTGCTTCATTGTATTGTAAAAGTTAAATTAAACCCTTCAAAAACGGCTTACTGTCGTTTGGCTCAACAAAGGGTCCCAGTTTTCATAGCTGCGTTGTACAGTAAGGTGAAACATCTATTATTTTATTTACATTAATTCGAATATGGTTTAAATATATTCTCTATTTTCTCTTTATCTATACTCTATTTTGTTCAATTTTGCTCAGAGTAAGAAAACAATTCTGAAAAATACTTTAAATCTGTACAAGAGCCACATATTTGAACGAAAGCTTAATATAAACCGCCATATATATGTATATGAGAACTATTTTATATACGTTATTTACGGATATTAAATAGTTATCATATTATATTTTAGGTTTATTACATAACCATGAAATACTAATAGTTATTTTATAATATTCTAGGGATATGACTTTTCTGTATATTTTTTTAACATTTTCGTTGGCTATTCTAAAGAAGCTTCAATAATACAATGTGTCCGAAACAAAAATATTGTTATAAAAAAAGAACACATCGTATGGAACATAAAATGTTCGGAAAAATGTAAAGGATTGGAAGCCTTCTCTCTTCAACCTATCGCAGTCCACTGCTGGACATAGGTCTCCCCCATGTTGCGCCAGATATCCCGACCTTTCGCAAGTCGTCGGTCCGTTGGAAGCCTTAAAATTAACATATTTTATAGTGCAGGTAAGAGAACTAAAGATCCGACATAGGCCGCCGGATCAGCAAGTTGAAATGGCAGTGGGCTGGTCACGTATGTCGCAGAACCGATGGCCGTTGGAGCAGACGAGTACAGGAGTGGAGACCGCGTCTTGGCAAGCGTAGCGTAGGTCGCCCTCCGGCCCGATGGACCGACGACTTGATCGGAAAGGTCGCTGGTGAAGGCTAGATGAGAAAAGCGGAGGACCGGGATATCTGGCCCAAAATGGATAAGACTATGTCCAGCAGTGGACTGCAATAGCTTGAAGAGATAGTGATAGAGTAGGTTTTCATTAAATAATAAATTAATATATTAATCATTATCTTCAATCAGGCTGTGCAAATTAACACATATGTACTCGTAGTTGGTCTTTTATGTAATAGTAATAATGTAATACATAATTATGTTATGCTTAAAAATTAATTACCATAATCTAAGCAGCAGTACCTACACGTTGCTTTATAGTATTATACAAGTCAAAGTGAACCCTTCTAAAACTATTTCCAAAATTGTTTAAGGGACCGTAGCCAAATGGCAAAAACAACGTTACTTTATAAATTCGTCATGGTCTGGTTGTCCGTCTCTATTGCATTGAACGAAATTTAGTTTAAACGTATCTAGTCACAGTTTTTTATACGTCATAAAAGGTAAACCAATATTTGTCATAATAAATATAGGTGCCTGAGTTAATAATTATTATTTTGTTCTATGCTACTTGCTGCTAAGGAACCCTTCATGGGTGAGTCCAACTCGCACTTGACCAATTTCTTCGTATATTGCTCTGCAGCTTATACTGTTAGAAAGATATAGAAACAAGGATGGTTTATTTTAGTTATTTGCATAGTGTCATGACGTATGGTCGACTATTGTGGTCCTCGGCTGCCGACATTAATACAATATTTATGCTACAAAAAGAGCTATTGGAAATATCTAACCATAGACCACATTACTTTCTTAGAGTACTTTATGAAGGAATAAATAAAACGATGCTATGTGCACAATACATTTATGAAAATTTTAGTTACGTGAGTAAATATTATAATACCTTTAAAAAAATGTGGTCCTACAATTTTAATACCAGAAATAAAAACAAACTTGCTGCCCCGTACATGCGACTGCATATAGTAGATACCTAAATCAAGTACTTAACATAATATAAATATTATTATTAAGTTAGGCACCAACTACAGATTTATTTCTTAGAAAATAGTTCTCGGTTTATGACAGTAGCCGACGTCTCAACCATTACACCAAATGGGTCGTCAAATTTTCTTAAGCAGGCTGTACAAATTAACGCATATATTGTTTGCCTTTTTAATGATTTAGCATAAATACACGTGTTATGCTAAAACTAAGTAACACTCAGTATATAAGCAGCTCCTTCCAAAAAGGAAACACATTTGGCAAAGATGAAGCAATTATTAGTTGTTATTGCAGCGGTGCTCGTGGCAGCTGAGGGTGCTGGTAAGTTCTAAATTTTATTCCTTTATAAAATAATTTCGTCTATTGCTTTCGCTTTGTAGGAATAGTTAGCAAGGCTTCCAAGTTTAAAGTCAAAGTCAAAATCCATTTATTCAAATAAGGCTTACAAAAAGTCAAATCAAATCAAAATATATTTATTCAAATTATACTTTTCAATCGTCAGTTCTTATTATTATATTTTTATGACTCTACCACCAGTTCGGAATAAGTAAAAAGATTTTGTAACTGGAAAACTATGTGCAAGACCAAATTTTATATATATATATGTAACATTATTTCTATATATATATATACCTTTCTTCATGAGGATTTTTAAATCTTTAATTTGAACTTGTGAAAGGGCAATTCGGCAAGATTTTGTGATATTTTATTAAAGAACATAATGCGTTTTCCAACAAATGATTTTCCTACTTGACTTAGTTTAGGATATGGGACAAGAAGTTTGTTTTTGTTTTTAGTATTAAAATTATTTAAGTCACAATATTTTTCAAACAAATGGAAATTTTTGTGGAAACCATGGAAAGTACTTATGAGCGTCAAAAAATACACACAAATACAATAAAAACATTAAAAAGACCAAAGTAAACTCAAAAATAAATTTTCTTACTTGAAAAAAATTACTTCAGTGGTTGACCTGTAAATAAATATACAGCCAAAAACAAAGAACGAGCGACAGCCTGGTATATTCAGTTGCTTCTCCCTTTATTTCATATATCATAGGTTGGCACACGACTCACAAGTAGACGATTCACCTGATGGTAAGTGACATCGCCATCTACGGACACTCTTAACGAGTGTCTTGCCAACCTTACAAAATGAAGAGGGAGAAGAAAATGGGGGTGTGAAAGGAGACATATCTTTTGGGCATCCGATGACTTTACTTCTATATTTATTTATTTCTTCAATAGTGTTAAAATGAAAAAAAAATACCATAAATCATTTAAAAATTAAAAACACAACCAACTATAATTTATATTTTACCTTTTAATGTGAAAAAAAAACATGGTGAAGGAAAACATCGTGAGGAAACCTTTACGCACGCCTGCGAAGAGATTCAAAGGTTGTGTGTGAAGTCGTCCAAATCGCACTGGGCCCGCGTGGATGACTAAGGCCTAATCACCCTATACGGTAGGCTCCTGCCCCTCGGTGGGGACATTTAATGAGCTGATGATGATGATGATGTGAAAAAAAATCTAATTAATTATTTCAAATTGTTACAGGAAGATGGAAACCCGGTTTAAGAGGTATGTAAAAAGGTTTAATTTTATGTAAAGTTTTATTTAGCATGGCATACATTGTTTTAACCTTTATGTGTTAAAAACTCATAAAATGGTAATTTATTTCCACTAGTACGCTGGGGTCGAGGTCCATTCCCCAATCCCGAGTTCTTCATCCCGCTGCCACTGTCACTCAACGCAGCGAAAGCTGAAAAGTGGGTGCCGTCTGTGGCACCCGCTGGTATGCCAAAAGGTCTGGTCTTCTACACACCTTCGAAAGATGACGTCGTTGTTGGAACCTACTACGACGCGTCAGGCAAAGTCGCCGGGCTTCAAATCTCTGTAAGTCTTTTACCTAAACAAGATCTTGTTATTGTCGATTTCCCAGAACAAATATTACCTAACATCCATTTGTGTCCGCTGACCTTTCGAATGCCAGACATGTTTTCAACTATAAAGATATATTTCTAAACAGGCAGTAGACATGTTTTTCGTGAGAGAACTAAAGTTATAGTCATAACTCGCTGACTAGCAAGTTAAATTATCCGTTGTCCGGTCACGTATGTCGCACAACCGATAACCGTTGGAGCTTACGAGTTCTGGAGTAAAGACCGCGTTAAGGCAAAAGTAGCGACCAATTTCCGAAAAGTTGCTGATGGATGTTTGATAAGAAAAACGAATATCTGGCGCTAAAAAAGGGATACCTATGTCCAGCAATGGAATGCGATAGGTTAAGTGGGAGGCAATTTATAACATCTTTCCCAAATAGAAAACAAAGTTATATCTTTAATTTCTTCAATATACTTTCAGCTGCCGCAAGATTCGTACATAGATTCAGAACTCGACTTCAAAATCCAAGGATACAAAAATTGGGTCGCTCCTGTCAACTCCAAGGGCGTTCAAAGAAAATACTGGGCCCAGATTGCTTACTTCCGTGATCCTGGTAATATACAACTTTGCGTTTCCTAAATCTGCTATTGGATATAAATTGTTCTAATACTATCGTTAACTTTTGTTTCTTGCTTATCATTGTAACCATATATCTCTGAATTGTACATTTTAATATATTTTTTTACTTCAATAACAAATGTTTATCATAAAAGTTTGAAATTTCAGCTTCGTTCACTACTAAATCCGCTAGCTCCCTGCCTGGCAATGAGTACATTGGAGAACACGTTTACGTGACCGGCTACAACGGGACTCTCATGGCCCTGTCCAATAAATCCGACCAAGTCACCAACACGGCCAGGACTGGCTTCAACAGACAAGGCTGCGTACCTTACATGGGTAAGATCATATAGATACATTAGCCAATATAATATCATCATATCACTTTTGTTTTTAGTATGCGAAACTTTGTCGATTACCCGACTGTCTCATTGAACTACGCTGTCTTACAATCAATATATCATTTATCACAATAATGTAACACTGCTGCACAAAGTCTGTTAGCGTTGTGCAGCGTACTAGTAACAATGATATTCTGTATATAAAAAGGTAGATACGCCATTCGTGCCTCAAAAACGAACCGCCGAAGAGAGTACAATTTGTACTCTTTTTGTTTAGGTAAATGTGTTTGTAATTCAAAATATGTGTATGTGTGCTGTCGCTGCACTGGGAACACTTTTTGCGATTGTTTTGTGAGCATATCACGAATTCATACTTTGTTACATCTTTGACTAGTAAATCATTATTATTTCATCTTCATCATCAGCACATCAAACGTCCCCACCGAGGGGCACGAGCCTACCCGTATAGGGTGATTAGGCCTTAGTCGTCCACGCGGGCCCACTGCGGATTGGTCGACTTCACGCACAACCTTTGAATCTCTTCGCAGGCGTGCACAGGTTTCTTTACCATGTTTTCCTTCACCGTAAGAGCGTCAGATAATGTTCATATATTAGGAAAATTCGAAACACATTGGTACATGGCGGGATTTGAACCTCAGCCCTCCCGGTAGGAGGAATTTTTCCTATATTATTTCGATTATCTATTCCGTCGACAGTAAAGGAAACATTATCATCATTATGATGTTCAAGTATTACATACGTCACCGAAGATATAGATTCATAGTAATATGTTTTCAGGTCGCCACTACTTCTATCACATGACAAAGAACACACAGTGCAGTACTAACACCCTGTTCCCTTGGTTCACCCTGCTGGATCCCAGGAAGGACGTCAACCAACTAATCGGAATCGGCTTTTTATCCTTCGGAAAACTGCCACCCTCCAAGCTTATCAAGGACTACTTTGAAAGGCCAACTGCCTCGGAAGTCATGGTAAGTTCAATGTTGTACGCAAAAAATATATTTGGTATACTTTAAGGATTTAATCTACATATGGGTTGTCAGAAAGAGCTGTTCCCATGCAATAAGCAATGTGCACGGACTTCGCTTCACTAATAACACTGAAAGAAATAATGAAATATGAGTGATGTGCACGCCTTTTGTTGTTGTGTACAGAACGCTCTGCAAAAGAGGGCTTATTTAAATGATCCGATGGTAGAAGTTCTGCGATTCTAACGGTGATGATTCGTGAAAACATTAAAAAACAAAGTATATACGTCGCTAAAAGCACTGCCGGTTTTTTATTCTTCTGTGTCTTATCGCCTTTCTTAACTTCTGAATCACTTTACATCCTTCAGTGCACTTCCCTAAGGACTTGTTAAACGCTTATTTCGTTATCATCAGTATTAATGTTACCAACATCAACCTTACTAGATATTTTGTGTACCGTAGATGGTCAATTTCTCGCTGGGGATAATTGTCCTCACAAATACTAAACTAATAGTATTATAAAAAGGTGTTGAGATGCTTGACGATACTCGATCTGCTGAGGATAGATCTTTTAATAATGTAACACTAATTGTCCACAGTACAACGTGGAGGACGGCCCAGACTGCCTGAGACAGCTGTCAGACCGCGCGGGAGTGGTCACCATGCACATCAACTTTGTCGACGAGCCCACAACCATCGACTGCGTTGGAATGTAAACGCCCTGAATTTGGAACCAATGATTTAGCTACGAAAAACGAATAAATGCCACTAAACACAAACAATGATGTATTCTTTATTTAAATCTACACACGCAACAGTTATTGCCTTTTTATATTAAGTGATGACGGTGGCCTAAAATAAAATTCTCACCACTCTCTTCGTGTGGGTGCCGTTAGGACGGCTAAGGGAAACATTTAGCATAGAACGAATAGGAGCAATATCTCATTAAACCTTATCTTGTATAGATACCGCATATGCCCAAACCAAATTTCAAGCAGAGTTAATGGTAAACCTTTTTTATACCTGTTTAAAATAAAAACTCATTTTTTTCATTTTGACTACTTTCTCTGTAAGATCATAGGAAATGTGCTTGCAATTCAAAATTTAAAAAATATAAATGAAACAGTTTTAGTCATATTTTTTTTATTTTATTATTCTTTGATTTGACTGAAGTTTTTACTGGAGTATTCACAGTAGATGACAACAGTCCAAACCAGACATATATTTTGGAAATTCATAAGTGCTGCTTATGTACCTAAATTGAACAATTTAGGTAGGCCTGCTGACCAATTTTTTTGTGTTGACCTATAAACCTACAGGAACTAGGTAATGTATGAACACAGAAATATACATAGATGTTATAACTCTATGTAGAAATAAAGAGTCATATATGCCTAAGGGATGAATTCTGGGCTTTTGTTCATTATGAGAGATTATATAACTCTTTGTAGAGTCAATGAATTGTTGAACCCCTTGAGAATTAACTAACTAATCATCTGGAATACATTACAATTATATAAGTACTAAGGGACTAAATTGAATACTTGTATGCTAAAACAAAAAGCTTTATATTAGCTATAAGCAGACTCTCTAAAGTAGCGAATAGGTACCATAAAAACGGCTTGACGCGATTAAGAGAGAAGAGTCCTCTCTGCGATATGGTATAATAGTCTGCGGTAATTGAACAAATCTCTAAGACACAGAAAAGATGCACATGAAAAGAGCCATAAAAGGTTTAGAACCAGCTGTAAACCTGTTTTTTAAAATGATATTACATATTTATGTAACCATCTTTGTGTAATAGCTATCTAAATCGTAAATCGCTACTTCATAAGTAGCAGCTGAATCGACATCAGATTACAACATTTTCTGAAATATATTCACAAAGGAATAACAGATATGGAAAA
>PQWD01001223.1:28835-78455 GCA_019425675.1 Leucinodes orbonalis
TGTTTCAACCCGTGTAAGACACAACTTACGCATGATAGCATGTAAGTTTACATGGTACTGTAGAAAGTAACTGATAAACCTTAGCAATTTACAAAAATAACTGAAATCCCACCAAAACATTTCATGTTAAATGTTGCCAGATGACCACATAAGGGTTGCGTTGTAAAAAACTATATCAGATTTCTGTCAAGCATAAGCTTCTGGATACTTGTCACGCCAACTACGACCTTTACTTCAACAATTTTTACATATTTGGCAATAGTACGGCTTCGCCGTTTCGCTACCGTCGTGGAGGTGATTGTCATAGGGGGCAAAAATCATAAAATTATGATTTTTTGTTGGCCATATACTAAACATACGTACATAAAAACATCAGCTTTCTAGCAGTGTCAGGAACAGTAACATTTGATGATCTTACAGTGTGTGACAATCAGCGGTATTTATATATTATTAAATCAAAGTATTAAAGGTATTTGATTTAGACTTTGTATGTTTAATTAGTTTACTAGCGACATGATATCCTGAAAATATGGAAGGATAGATCAGAAAAACAATCAATGACTTCAAAAAGTTGATCGCATACCAATCTCTATTGACACATCGGTTAGTCGATATTGTATTACGAACTTAATATGTTCTAAAATAAGTTACAGATCCAGTAGATAATGAGTGGTCCTTGGGCGTTAATATCACATAAATAAATAAAAATGGCCTTCGTTCTCTAAGTTTGTTCAAAAATACATCAGACTTAATGTATATTTAATTATCATCGAAACTCGACTTATTGAATCTTTCCACATTTCATAATAGTTTTGCCTTGGTCCGTTCTCTATTTCTTTACTCTCCATTAGATGCTCCTCTGACTTCTATAACTATGACTTCCGTTCTTTGACATCTTTCATTGACCCCCCGCCACTCTTACTCACTCTGTGAGACACTATGGCTCAGCTTTCTTATAATAATCTTTATTGAACCTAGTTTAAATCTTTCTTGGCAATATCAATTTGTAATTTAGCTACTCGTGAGTAAATGTCTGACTGATATCTGGCGGCAAAATGGGGGAGGACCTATGTCCAGCAGTGGACTGCGAAGGTTGAAGAGAGAGAGAGAGAGTAAACTGTCATGTACATAGTCCTTATTCGATAATTAAGTATCAACTACCAATACCATCATAACTTCCATGGAAGAAGTCACCTATATCCTTCTTTCGCGAATCTTGCCTACGAAAATAGTCACACTATTATTGTTTTCCGGATAGTCATTTCAAATTTTAAACTGCTTATTGTAACGCATACACTTGAACATTGTCCACATGTATATTTTCATGAATTTGTAAATATGTGACATTAGGCTGTATAAGGGAAGAAAAGCGTGAAGCATGGACTGTTTGAATTATATTGTGTAGGTATATTTGCGGCAATATTGGTTTTAGAATATGCAAATATTTTTTTTTCATACGATTTATATATTAATATCACTTATCGCCAGACACTATCTATTACAGATAAGTAGGGTTTTATTGTATAAACCAACTTTACGAATTAATTCTCGTATATATTTAATTAAATGAATATTGTACTTTGCGGTACTAACATACTTGCTTTATAGGAACTATATACTTTTTTTGCCAAAAAGTTAAAAGTGAATTATTATTCAACAAAATACGTATATCAGAAATAAGATGAAGGTAAGGAATTAAATATCACATCTTGAGAAATCTTATTGTGGTGAAGGGCCCTACTTGCTATATCAGCATAAGCTTAATATCGGCCATATCTCATGATTTTACAGGTCTTATATGATTGATCATTCGGTGGGATAAAGGTGTGGACTGTTTGCCATCGTTACGCGGGGCCTGAGGTTCCATCCCGCACGTACCAATGTTTTCGAATTATCGAATTAAATGTAGTTATCGACGCTCTGAGGTAAAGGAAATCATCGTGAGGAACCATCACGCACGCCTGCGAAATGATTCAAGAATTGTGCGTGAAGTCGTCCAATCCATCTGGGGCGCGTAGCGACTAAAGGGCCCCCCTAATCACTATAGCGGGTAGGCTCGGCCCTGGTGGGGAAGTACAACTATGGCACCTTCTTCGTATGAACTCCTTCAGGTACAAAATTAATTCGTTTGTGTAAGTTGGTAGAAACGAAACCCAGGAACTTGCTCAAAGTGATCTTGGAACTAGGAAATATGGGACAAGCTAGCTAAACTTTATAAAGGCTAACTTGAGCACGATGCACTAACATGTTTTATATATTTATGTAGTAGCTATCGCATTACTTCTGCGAAACTTCAACATAATATTTGCTTATCTGGCTAATATTAGGTGTACCATCAATATGATTATTCCGTTTGGTTTCTATGCAATGTTGAAGATTTAATAAATAGAATATTTGATGTATTGGCACAGTAACATTCTGAAAGTGATGGAAGCAATTTTTCCAATTTTATCATACCGTTAGGATTATGTTACGCTAAGGCCTGGGAAAACGCGTAAGCCCATTTATATTGAGTTGACCTTTATTTAAGGTTTTTTCATAATGCTTCCTTTTTAAATCAATCATACTCCATATTTAATAAGCCTAACAACTGAACTCATTAATATAAATGATCGTATTGTTTTTTGAAATGAATAGGTGTTTGATTTATATAAAAGAGCATAAGTTATGTAACAGAATTATGGAAAACCTAATTACAACAGAGTAAGCAATTCAATATTGTGTATAAAATAAATAAATTATTATATCGTAGTATTATCCGAAAAGCAGTGAACCGGGATATCTGACGCAAAATGGAGGAGACCTATGTCCAGCAGTGGTCTGCGATAGGTTGAAGAGAGAGAGTATTGTCTACCCGTGATCAAGGTAACTGCAATCACCGAAACGTCGTCGGAAAGAGAAATATATGTTAAATTTACCGCCATTTGATCTAAAAAATTATATGATTCTAAATGTTCGGAGCGATACGACTTTGTAGAAAATTTATGTGTTTACATTTAAAAGGACGCCAACGCATTTCTATGCTCTCTTGTATTGCATCTATAGGTGACGGTGTCTTTAACCATAAGATGGGCCGTCTACTAATTTGCCCCTATTGCATAAAAAAATAATACATATCGTACTGTGGACCCAATTTTATTTTTCTCTTACATCACCCGATATAAAATCCTTCATACTGCAAGTAAATTCTCGCGATGAGTTGTAACCATCATTGACTAGGTATATCAGTATAACTTACATCTACGAATCGCAACAATGGGGCGTGCGCGCGCGTCATCGCATGACGCGAACTCGCGCCAGTCACCGCTCAGCTGATCGCGCTCCGCGTAAACAAATCATAGTAGACGACTAGTGTTACCAGGTTCGATTTGTTTTAAATCGGGACACGAGACCAAAAATAAGGATTTGAGGTTGCATATCGGACAAATAATTATAAAATATACGATGTGACGCTGATGATGTGCCGTTTTGAATTTGACAGTGATGTAATAATTAGAAGTTATGTAACGTAAATATATATATATATATATATATTTAGTGGAACATCTGATTTTCTTCTTTCATTAATCGGGACATTAAGCGTCCCCATCGGGACGCATCCTCAGACCCCTGAAAATCAGGACATCCCGCGCAAATCGGGACACCTGGCTACACTAACTACGACTCCCACGCCTCCCCGCCAAGCATTCATAACTTATCATAGATCGCGACTGTTTCACACGGCGCCAAAGTGTGGCGATCTATCAGATCTTACATTTTACCGTTACGACCGAATAGGCGATGGTAATCGTGAAAAACGGCGTGATCGCTCTGGTTATAAAAAATCTAGCGACTAAAATACTCCGTAAATAAATACGGAATCACTTGGATTGATTGTAATTTGGCGACTATATCTACTTATGTTGTATTTTGACTGTTTTAAAGGTTTTCGTTAAAAAATAAGTTGAAGTTATAAAACAATTTTAATTTGCATACTGCTTTAACTACACATATGTGTACTAACAAATAGTCTCCATATGGTGACTAATATGTAAATATAAAACATACAAGTACAAAAATAAACGTACGTGAAATTACTGTGATATTGAAAAAGAACAAGCCAAACTCACAACGGGCGGACGGTATGAAAACTAACAATACAGACAAAGTATGCAAAAAATATTCAAGACTTTGTATGTTTTAATTGTTATACGCTAAGGTGGCTATGTATATACGTTCAAGTATTAACTGGAATCGAGACGTTCATACTATCTATGGTTTTAGAGTTTTCGATGTTTTGTTAAAAAGCACACAGATAATTTTGATATTATTTTGACACTTTCCATCAGGTGAACCGCATGCTCGTTTGCCTCCCTATGTTATAAAAAAACCGGCCAAGTGCGAGTCGGACTCGCGCACCGAGGGTTCCGTACAAACCTGCAAGGTTTACCAATTAGATCTAAGTATTTGATATGAATTTCAACTTTATAGCTCTACGCGTTCATGAGGAAAAAAGTAATAAGTTTATATTTATTAAAAAATAAATATATTTTGTAATGTAACTAAATTTAAGGTTTTCGGAATTTTTCCTTTATGTGTGCTATAAAACGTTGCTTCATGCCAAATTTGAAGATTTTAGGTCGACTGGAAGTACCCTTTAGGTTTTGATTCGATTGCGAGTACTTGCGAGTTTCAAAATATGCAGCTTAAATTGCTGTTTCTTTTGATTGCGTTGACATAGAAGTTTGATTTTGTTACAGCTTAAAGGTATTATAGACCTGAGTATTTGGTATGAATTTCAATTTAATACCTCTACGCGTTTATGAGGAAATGGGTAGTAAGTTTAAAATTATTAAAAAAATATATATTATGTGATGTAACTAAAAATTTATGGTTTTCGTAATTTTTCCTTTATCTATGCTATAAGACGTTGCTTCGTACCAAATTTCAAGATTCTGAGTTCACGGGAAGCACCTTGTAGGTTTTGATTCCCTTGCAAGTGTCGAAAATTTGCGGCATAAACGGCTGTATCTTTTGATTGCGTTGGCTTAGAAGTTTGATTTTTTTCACAGCTTCAAGGGACAGTAGACCTGAGTAATTGATATAAATTTCAGCTTCATACCTCCACGCGTTCCTGAGAAAAAGGGTCTTGACAGACGGACGGACGGACGGACAGACGGACAACAAAGTGATCCTATAAGGGTTCCGTTTTTTCCTTTTGAGGTACGGAACCCTAAAAATTGTAGTTTTAGGTAATTGTGTTCAATACTCCGCGACTATACTTCTAAAAGACACATTATCTTCCCATTAGGATAGAAAATTGTGATCACTATACACATTCGGTGATATAAAGTGTCTGTCTAGACATAAGAGATATTGCTTCCACTTGATATACGAAATTCTACAGTGATCAATAATAGCCGACATTACGCACGTTGGAATTGAATACCTCTTAGTATTTTGTCGTTTCTTGAATTACATTTACTTAGTTATTTTAAGCATTTAAAGCGTTATACATATTTGATCGAGCCAAATGTTTCTCTGAAGACATTTTAAAACTACGACTTAACATCTGTATATTTATTTTACCACTTATGTCTGATAAATAAATGATATGATATTTTCAAGGTTTCCTTCAAAAACTGCAATAATTAAAATCAATAAAAAGCTATCATTTCACTAAATATACCACATTTTTGATTACCTAGAAAGCAGCATTTCTTTGTTTCAGAGTGCTTAACATGGGCTCAATTGCAGGTTCGTCATCTTGTCAAAATTCTGATTAATTTGTCACATCTACATCATTTTTTCCTATAGTTAGTTCCATGTCTCGCTTATACTTAGTAATAGACTCGGTACTGAGTCGTCTAAGTAGGTACCACAGCAGTGTTGAGTATCATCCGTAGAGTGTTTTGCACATCTGTATTTCGGATATAAGATATCTAAAATCCGTCTCGGGTAACGAGCGCAGGGCCTTGTTGGTGAAAAAGAAACTCAGGTACTGATACAAACTGCATGTCATGTTCAGGCATATCATCAACCATCAGGTGAGCGAACTTACCGTCCCATTCACATTACAAACAAAAAAAATATTTTGCAAACTACGATCAGCCTTATCCAAAAAACCGACCTCCGCCACCTCTGAGACGGCATTGGCGCCAACCCGATGTAATTTGACCATTACCCGTGCCAGTTAGTTACCAATTAAATGGGTTCGGACAAAAATAGCGTCATTAAAACGATTATTAACGGGGTCAACTGCACCGCCGGCCGCGGTGAAAGAGATGCTGTCGGTATCGACCCCGCAAGGGCTGTCTACTTGCTGAGGTGCGTTTCCTGACGAAATGTCAATTGAAAACTGAAATCCTAACGCTTAAATGCGTTACTTAGAGAATTTCAAAATTCACATTGGCACGTGGCGGGATTTGAACCTCAGCCCTCCCGGTAGGAGGGCAACCATCCATACCATTTAGTCACCGAAGCTAATCAATCAATATATTTAACAATTAGAGCTACAAAATTAATTTCACATTAATTCGGGTACACTACTGTAGCACAAGAAACCCTTGCAACTGTTAGCCACTGCACTGCAGTTATCTTGCACTAGGCAGCCCTGCGCGTACGTGCTTTATATAGTGCTATAGTTAGACATTTGGGTCGAACAGCTGTTCTGCATATGGCGATAAGTGAGTCACGTGGCCAGCCATCGACTTCCACGCAATAACTGCACGTTTGTATCATTTGCTATTATCTCCCGTGAAGACCACACCGTGATAGTTTTATTGGTCTAAAACACTTCAGTCTATTTTAGCTGAATTAAACGCTGTTATTATCTTCACAGTCACCGGCCAATACGCACTTGCTCCCATGGTGGGTTACGGTCCGTAATTTCCATAGCTTTGGGACGTTATACACTGATAATAATCATTATTAAACAGTTGTATTTTGTATTAAACTGTCTATCAAGGTCTAAACTCATGAAATGGACCATACTTGCCTAAGAGCCTTTTCGGTAGTTTCTTAAACAAATTGTCTATCATTAATACGCCGTATAAATAGAATTGAAATATTATTTTGTACAATAAGTTAAAAATGAATCAAAGAGGTTTAAGAACAATAAGGTCTGACGCCTTTACTACACCGTGATCTGGCAGACACAATGCCCGGTTTAAAATTAAACCGGAAACACAGCTATTCTAAAAGCTTAGCTTAGTTTAACTGAGAAATTAGGTGTACTACGATGGTAGACCACCAAGACACGGCCGTTACAATTTTTAATAGAATTTTCTTTAAATTCTAGACATAAACGAATTTAAATGTACATGTCTACTTTATATAAGAAACGTATTTAGCTAATTCAGAACCCATTTACGATATATATAAACTTTTAATGGTATTTGTGAAGAAGAAAAATAACTTGCAATATGAAAAAGAAAGAAATATATATTTGACCACAAACACATTTTCAGAAAAAACATAAATGATGATAATAAGAATAAAAAGGCAAACTTTAAAAAAAGCAAGTTTTAAAATGAAATGGCCAAAAGGGCCTCAGCTTAGGCTGCCTAATATAAACAGGCACCCAGACATTAAAAAAACCAACAAAAAATATGATGTACTTATAACCTTTGTATACAAGATTAATAGTCAGTGCAGCCCAGCTACAATAATTGCATATTATCATTTAATTTCCATTTCCTATACATATTGCAATCTTACCAGCTTGTAGTGCATACTGTAATCGACAGTATTATCTGGCAGCAAATCTGGTAAAGTCGTTGCCCTCGAAAGTCTACACACAGGATTATAAAAAGCAATAAGCCGATCAGTAACGGAGGCATTGAAAATAAACAGCTCTTGCGCACCTGCGGTTCTGGTCGGCGGACAGCAGCCGGCGCACGCGCACCTGCCCATGACATCGCGAGAATGTTCTGGTAGTTTTATAGTGCCTAAGCCGAAATACTAGTTAACACCCTCGGGCATGATGAAAATGAGTGGTGTCAGGATTTATAAGGCGACCAAACCGGCAGTTTTATATATTTAATATATTTGTCATATTAGCGATTATAGAAAGAAGGAATAATATACATAATTATTTTGATTGACCCTTTTGGTGTAATGGTTGAGACGTCGTCTACTCCACCAAGGGTTCCGGGTTGGATCCCCGGGCGGTATAAACATTTGTGTGTATGAACATATCTGTTTGTATTAGTCTGGGTTTTTTTTTCTACGTATAATAAGTACATACATATTATACGTAGAAAAAAAACCAATTACAATTTAAGCGTATAGCTTACATAAGCTTTACGCTTAAATTATGGCTGGAAAAATAACCAAAAAAGTGTCTATAGTAAAAACTAAAAATATACATTCTACAACCTCAAGTGTAAACATAAAAGTTGCAATAAAGATATCTTTATCATCCCTCATTCATATATACATATTTCTTATGAACTATTAACAAGTACAATATGGAAAGTCAAGTGGGAGGGAGCTCCTCTGATAATAATATATTTGAGTGCTGCGATGCTAGGTCAAACATATATAACGTTCATACATACTTTCATAAGTGTGTTCATAAATTAAGTATTTATTTGAGGACATCATCATTAACAGCGTTTAACGTCCCACAGATCGCACAAAATTCCTCCGTAACCCACGACGAAATCCAATGCAAAGTAGGAAGTGAATTTTACTTCAATAAATGTTTTAATTGTACAAGCTTAGACAAAACATTCCGTTCCCAGTTAATACTGTACTCTAATCACTACGATGAAAAATAACTCACTCAAGGCGCGTCAGGTTCCAGGACAACTGAAAAGCAATTTCGTGGCACCAAATAGATTTAGGTACTACTATAACCAGCCGATTATTGTATAAAAATATGATTACTATACCTACTTTATTTACATAACGTTTATTATTTTTAAATTTAGCCAGTTAAAAAAATTGGGACTCTTGAATTAAATGTGAACGAAGTAAATTTTAGTTTTATTTCTGAAATCATATTTTTTAAAGTGGACTTGTTTCTGAATACGTGATGGATTGACAAATTAATCTATTTAAATATTAATTAAAATAATTCTTATTTTGATAGTCCTATCATTTTCATGTAACGTACAATGACTCACGTCATTTATTTATTCAATTTAAGAATTCCCATAAAATTGCTTTGCTTTGCGGCTTTGGAATGGACTACCTTTAGAGGTTAAATTGTCTCCTTCTAAGTTTTCTTTTAAGAAAAAAGTTAAACTTTTATTTCTAGAAGGAAATACGTAGGGTTTAGTCACGTTAGGGTTTTACTGCTTTCCATTCTTTGCCATATTAGTGTAGTCTTTCGTATTGCATTATTTTTCTCTATTAAATCTTATATAAGTATGTCTATTTAGGTATATGTAGGCTAGGAATTATGTATTTATTTATCACAGATGTTTCTTAATTGTATGTATTTTTTTTAAATAAATTATTTTGGTCCTTTCTTTTTAACCGCACCATTTATATTTCTTTCTGCATGACCTTAGGTTAACTGGTAGAGAATGCCATTCGGCATTAAGTTCGCCTTTGTACTGTACTTTGTATTTTATGTGCAATAAAGATTTTAAATAAATAAATAAAATATAAATGTCGTTTATAATGAATTCGTACAAAACAAATAATGTAAGAGCGAACATCAGAAATCGTATTTTGCCCTAATGAGAACAGATTAATATTTCAGGCTCGTATTCCTGCGGGATTCAACTACACGTATCCTTACTCAACAAACCGGAACATGGCAATTCTGCTGGTTATTTAATGGATACGTATGGAGAGAACTGAGAGGGAATCTGGGATAAGGTCACATGCATTAGCACGTTACATAGATTCGTGCCACTTAGGTACTATTACAAATAGTATAACGCAAAGTGATCTATTACTGTGACAGATATATACAATATTTATATAGTTTCTTTTTGAATTTCCCACTTGTACTTTTATGTTTTTTAAGAAGTTGTTATTTTAACTCATGATAAATGTGGCAACCCTAGTGGAGACGTATAGAGAGCCAGTGTAATGTACAATTTGTAATAAAACGCATGAAATTAAATCAAAATTTTTACTTACTAAAATATTTTCATACTAACCTTTTTATACTTTTTATGGTATTGTATAAATTAATATGATATTATTATAGGAATAAATGTGTTAGTATCATAGCCAAAACGGTATGAACCGCCTTGCTGGAATCCTCCATATTTCATAATCAAAATCTTATTTCAGTGGGAGGCCGCAGCGAGTGTTATAGGGAGCGGATCTCTAAAAGAAATATGGCGACCGAGCCGAGCCACGCAAGATATCTGCCATCTTCAGACTGCGAGGGCCTTGCACGGTTTATCTGGCGCCCGGTTACGCTGCTCTTTGGGAAATTGCGTACACAGCAAACAAAGAAATTGCACGACGCGATAAGCAACCGGAGTGTCACGGTACGAGCACTGTACGACCGTCTAACTATAATAAACTGACAAACAGCGAGCCATTTACTGGCTCTATGCCGCCCTTTATGACTTCAAGCATGTCGCTCCATGCCAAAAATTAAGGCCGTTTCTTATTTATTTATTCTACACATAAATGGCAATGTATACCAAAGACCAAATGCTGCGCAGCGGCTTATATAAAACTAAATAGCGTGAACGGAGAAAGTCTGAGTTAAGTTTGTTAATCCGCAAGCCGCTGCTTGTCAAAGATAGGGGCCGTACTCGACAAGGGTATAGGATTCCGGTCGAACGCGTCTTGGAATTCGACAGGCAGGCTTAAGCGTGCCGACAAAAGAGTTAGAGGACTATAATTATTTGTCACGTAATAATCTACGTATTATAGTTTATAATTCATGAAATTTTGAGCCGCGGCGGTGTTTCAAACCCAGTGGCTAGGCTCGCGCACGATCGGCACGAGTTCGTTCGATAAGCGTCCTGGGGCCCGACCAATACTAATATTTTATCGTTTGCACACGCAAACGTGCTCATGCCGCCATTGTGTGTAAATCTGTGGGCACATCGACCTAAACAGCTTATTTGAAACGCGTTTATTTAAATCAATACAACGCCTGCCTTAATAACAAATTAATAACAAAAGGTCTTTTCGTAGCGGCTCACTGTGTTCCCAAGGGATGGGAAATTCTCAACAAACGCGACGAGTCAAAGCGCGTCTTTCAAGGTGTACCCTCTTTTGGAAATATCACCGCACCCGGAATTTCGGAGCTTTGAGTGACGTCCCTGCTTCGGCAGTTTATGGGGGGGGGGGGGGGGGCTACGGAACAACACGCCGACATTATTTTAGCGAAAATTTACCCCTGTATACCGCCTTGCAATAACGGGCGAGCGTTTGGTGATTTTAGCATTGTGCTAAAACGTATAACAAGACTACTTAACTACCGACCATCACACGTTGTGGCATAGCGTTGAAACTATACAAATAAACCGTCTTGTTTACGACTGAAGCGCGAATGGAAGATAAGAAGGGAACTGAAAGTTTGTGGCGCACGTATTCGTCCACAGCGAATGTCGACTCGCACAGTCGAGTCAAGTTACCATCAGAAGAACACGTAGCGGTCGTCGAGCCCGCAGGGGAGCGCCGGGGAGTGGGGGGAGACTCAGCGACGTGACATTTTCGCAAACAAGCCGCCCGGAGGAGGGTGCTGTGGTGTTGCCAAGTTACCAAAGTAATTTTTATATCTGATTTCAGTTCGATTTATTCCTACAGATTTGCATAGGTACTTATAAGTCGTATTTCTGATTTTGTTTTTGATGTCTTATCGCTTAGTAATATTAAGTAATGGAAGAATTGTCAATGGGACGGGACCAAAACATCTGACGACTAAATGGACCTTATTATTGGAGGTATCCAGCAGTAGAACGCGATACCTTTATCGCTTGTCAAAAGGTATGTTTACACTTAACTCCCTTTTTACTACTTAAATAATGGAACTGGGGCTTTCACTACGATAGTAAAGGTTTTGCAATTTCCTGTACATTTGAACCTCGGATTGGAAATAGTATTAGATTCCCACACATAAAAGGTGAACCCCCGACCACGTGTGGGAATTCTGGCTAAGTCTTTGGGAGAGGCTTTTGTCCAGCATCGAAATGTCACGAGCTGAGCAAGATAAACGTTTAACCTATTTACCGCCGGGATACCAGAGACAACAGAAAATCTTTTGTGTCTGTTGAATATGTTATCCTGTTTTCCTTCACCGCCGCAGTTGTATCTACTGCGGTGAAGGAAAACATCGTGAGGTAATCTGCGCTGCATGCCAGCGGATAGATTCAAAGGTTGTGCGTGAAGTCGACAAATCCGCACTGGGCTCGCGTGGGCGACTAAGGCCTATACCCTTCACGGGTAGGCTCGTGCCCCTCGGTGGGGACGTATAATGAAATGAGATGACGGCGGTTAAAGGATTAATAAGAGATTGTTCTCTGTTGTATTCGCTTTTACGGCAGTATTTATCACAACGTTCCCATCGCTTTCCGTCGCACAGAACAGTCCACCGTTTGATCATCTACATTTCCTAACCGGCTGGTTTATCACGCTTCTTTCGAAACTGGGTACAAAAGCGAAGATCTGTGAAAACTTAGCACGTGGGCCGACTCGACTACCTACCGCAAAAGCAACTTCGGCGCCGAGCGCTCGTCAACTAATAGGGGAAATCGATGAATAAATTCTGCGATCCACGCACCCCGGCCCGAAAGTTCATTACCGCGGAAATACGCCCATTATGAGCCGCTTTGCATATTTGCCTTGGCGCCAATACATTCTGTTGACATCGGATTTGGGCACAGGAGAAGATTAAAGGCTGTAAATAAACCAATAATCGCCGGTCGACCTCAAAGACCGCCGAAATAAGGTTGCAAATAAATAATATTTCAACAAAACTTCGTTGACTCGCATCGCGCATTACCCCGAGTTGAGTGAGTATAAATAGGAGTGCTGGCTGGCAGGTCAGTTTACCTTCTTCAATCAATGCATTATAAGAAACATTTTTTATTACAACTTAAAAATTAACTGTTATAAGTCGCTTCTGAATGTACAACTGTAACCATGACTTTTACGTATCCTTTACATTGCTCCATGTTTAAGTACAATTAAAATGACGACAAAGTAATTATTGCACAAAAACGTGTTACAAAAGATTTTAAATGTTATAATAATACGTTATTCTACAAGGTGATTGTACTGACAGGTCAAGTCGACAATAACAATAAATTAAAGTAAAGTTCACGTCTGCGTCTGGTGTAACTTAAACTTGTACGAAAAGCTAACTTCACCAGAGTAAATCCATAACACTACTGACTGAATAAGTAATTCAAACGTTCCTAATAAGTTGTTGAGAATATGACGGTGAGATATATGATTTATACATACAATTTGAACTATGTACTCTCATGTACCAAGCAAGAATGTTAAATATTGTTCAATATCATCTTCGAGTATCTATTGAACTACCGCTTGAAAGATTATGTAAAAATAACGATAATTCAATTTACAAATTGTGCTTCCGTGAAGCTAATTAAGAAACAATAAAGAATTCCATAATGAAGCTAAATATTAGTTAAAGACATTAAGAAATTATAACTAAGTACATACAAATAAAACAGAAACGGTATCAAGAGACCCTACAAAGGAATTGTGTTAAATTTGTAACACAAAGCATAGTTTTCCTTGGCGTCAAGTAAACCTCGGCGTCGCATCGTTGAACTAACAAAAGGAACAAAACCCAACACTGCACTCTGTCCAGTGAACACGTCATCAAACTCGAAGACCACGGGGCATTTATGTGCACTGCCACTTGAAAAAAAGTCATGATCAAAGCACTTTAGTGACCGCCGTAGGGAGTTTGTAGAGTACTTGTTTACAAAATGTGGTTAACGACATTAGAAGCGAAGGAGTGTTTTAGCAAATAGTTAAAAAATGCACACTGTGGAAAGTGCTAAAAGTCGGTTATGCAGAATTTATTAGACTGACCGGCTAACTCGTAAACACTTTCAAGCTATTAAAAGCTTTTTGTTCGGTGTCTGGAGGTTTAATCATGTTTAATACGTAGATATTCTCGTATATGTTAAATTTCCTTCATCACATTTTACAAAGAGCTTAAGAATAGTTATATATTATTTTAGACTATAGGTAAATGTTTACCTTTTTTAACGCAAAATGCATTTAAAATATGTTTAGTTTTTTATGTGATGTGTATCTTTCTAATGATATGATATGATTTATCCATCTATCATATTATCTATGCCAGATATACATCAAATAGCAATAAGATACAGGGTGCGCGTTCGGCTGGATTATACAGTATGTTTTTATAGCCGATAATTCGCTATATTGTATACCATTCCGCACACCTGCCCGCGGCAGTATTACCCAGCCCTATGTTTTGCAGACATCCGATTCATACTATAATCATAGAAATAATAGTTAATGTTTTAATAACCAATAAGGAGACAGACATTTGTGTACTATATAAGTTATCATAGTACTTAAAAGAGTATTGTTTTACTGTACTCAAATACAAGTAGACGGTCAAAGTCTCGCTGGGGATTATTGTCCCCACACATGAGATTTTCTTTTTCGGCAGTATAAAGAAAAGAATGGCTAGTGAATGATATTAATTGTATGGAGCTAAATATAAGTACGATTTGTGTATATAAACAATGTGGACACAATGGTGCGACGTTGTCAAATGTTCATATAGTTTTATAAAAAAATATAGTTTATGTTAGTAATCAAATGTGAACATTGTTCGAGGATAGATACAACAATTAAAAGATTGAAAGACACTATGGTATTAAGACTTTGTATAATCTACCTCTATCAAATTCTATTTAACTCAACATTCATTTGACTTCTTGCAAAACAAATAAATACATACCTATGACATTAAACGCGGCATCATTGTTTATTAACAACGTGCAATTTGACTGAAACAACCGCGCAGACACGTGTTATAATTTGAAGCATTATTTCAATTTCCATTCCGCGGATATTCATCGAGATCAAATGTACAAATCCTTATTTATATTTACCAATCGAAACGCTTACAAATATGAACAATAATATCGTTAAATATAATGTGTTATCGTAATTTAGGCTAGATTGCATTGTGTGTTTTGTTTAAAGATACTCATTTATTATTTTATCAACTGAAACCAGCACATTGTTTTATGTTAAAAAGTGTACGGACCCATTGTAGAAACATAATATCTAAACACACTGAGTTAATACTTAGTTTAACCCAACTTATTAAATCAATTAGTATATCGTTAAAAAGATTTTAAAAAAACAGTCTGTTTAAAATAACGACGGAAGCACATGAACGCTGAGTATGAGTAGACTAAGCCACCGTGACTACCTGACTCTATGTGTATTATTAAATGCATGTATGCAGTAATTTGTAATATACCTAACCCATTTATACTATTACTATTAGTTAAGAGTTGTTATATCGTAAAAATTGCCGTCATCATAACTCGCGTACATATTTTATATGGAAAGTTATTAATCAATACACAATTTAAAATTTGTAGACTAATCCCTATACGCTGTATTGGCAAAACGGTCGTCTATTATGGGAAAATTGCGTTTTTGATTTCGAAGCCGGTGCGCTAATGGGAAAATGGATGCTTTTCATTCCCAGCTAGCCAGCCAATAAAATGAATTTCTAAATTCGTTTTTATCGCGCCTGTGCCGGTATATAAAAGAAGTAATTACCGTTCAACAAACGCAGAGTTAATAATTTGTAATTTTCTATCAAATATATTTCAGGTCACTCAAATGTCGAGGGTATTGGAACTTTATATCGGGCACGTTGATTTCAGTTGCCAAGTTTGCCAGAATTGTGATCCATAATCGGCAGGAACATTAAGTATGTAAAGTTTAAATCAGGTAGACTTTAAACTAGAAACATGAGTGGTCCCATTCCATTACAATTACTTATTAAACAAAAACCCCTTTCTCGTCAAAGAAAAAGCAGTCGTTACCAGTAAAGCACGAAATGTAGAAACTACTTATAAGACGAATACAGTTCCTTTGCAGAGAAATACATGCAAGTCATAGAACACATGCTATATAGGTACACAACTTCATTGTTCAAGAAATGTCCCTTGACCTTGACCCATCCTGCGCAGAAATAGCTTCGAACCCCATCCCAATATGCCAGATCACTTACACCGTCATCAAGCTAGCCTCATTGACAGATCCTAGCACCAGTCAGCAACACCCTGCGAACTCACGTTCCTGCTGACGTAACGGGATCCGCTCATGCGTCACGCAAGGACAGACCTATCTGGGATAGCTCTGGATTACGGCTTCACAATGACAATGAACAATGAGTGTACAGTTATTTATGTAAAACTCAAAGTTAGTTATCTATGTACAATATCAAGTAAGTGTAAGATAATACTGAAGAATAACGTCAAGTGACAGTGTTTTCAGATAGATATGTAATGCCGTTTAAAAATTCATGTGAATTCTAAGTTAAAATAAAATGTATTTAACGTGGCCTATTCAAAAATATGGCAGGACAATACCAACAAATTCTTTATAGACATTTACATTATATTTAAATATAAGAATAGCCCTTAAGAAAATTGAACTCAACCTAGCGAACTGATAAAATATAATATAGTCGTTGTTCTCTGTAGTTTTGCTAATAAAATAAAAAAACTAATTATAATAATAAATGAAAAAATCTGCCACAAAACTAAACGTAGAATACCCCGTAATATAGCACCAACTACAAAACAGTAGGTCTGTATACAGAACACCAGATCGCAGGGACAGGAATTGTGGTGGAATAAGCTGTAACTACGGTTCATACTAATGACAAGTCCACCGGAAGCTTAGCACTGGCTATCCCTAATCCTATGCAGCGTCACCTTACCGAGAAGCTTTCAACAAGATCAGTCCACACAAACCGATTAGATTGTGCTGTAGCTAGTTGACTCGAAACCAATATTAAATAGTTAAACCAGAACTGAGTTCATTGTACTTACCTTAGATACTTAATACAATAAATAATTAATTTTAGATATTGTTCACGACCAAGTCAGAAATAATATAAAAGAAAAATTGTTTTTAACATCTCACTGGAAAAAAGGTATTTATTTCTGAAATATGATTTGAGTACACCGGGCCATTATACATGAATATTTTTTGAAGAATTTCAAAGTTAGTGTTTCAGTTTCCACTTTCGTTAAGAACTAATGTTCAAGCGAAAACGCAAACGCAAACTTTTAGACAAGGTTATCAGTATATACATATAGAAATATTTCGTTCTGTTGTAGCCTTCTATATTTCAAAATAACAAAATCTTTCATAATAAATTGAGGAGGCCTTACAGTGCACACGAGCGATCAGAGTGGCGCCAGTTAACGGGACTGTAACATCGCACATTAACCATACCAGAGGATATTGTACCGGGCTGACTACCTTTGGTTACCTATTGATATTTAAAAGCCAATACATCCACTTTATAAGTCACAAATTCTTAATAACCAAGAAGCTTTATGTGACACTTAAAGCGTATCGACGTAATAACCATCCTTGCATAACTCTTAATTCAAACCTGACTTAACGCGACCCTTGATTTCCGTGAATTTATAACAAAATTGGTAATCTCGTTTAAATAAGATAAGCATGGGACTCAATGCGGTATTATGAACTAATGAATTAGATAACATACAAAACTGAGGATGAATGCAAGATCAGAATTACTTTATATTTACTTTGACGACCCATGTTGGGTAATTGGTTGAGATGTCAGCTATTCATTAAAGATTTTGGGTTCAATACACGGTGCAGTACATAAATTGTGTTTATATCTTTGTTTTGGGCAGTGTGTTGTACCAACGGTTTGTACATATAATGTAGGTATGTATTTACAAAAAACATACTTATTTACTAGGTGTCCAAAATACAAACAAGCTCCTTGGCTCCCAAAAGGCTAAATGGCGCTATGTGAATTGTCTGTGGATATTTATTTATTTATATTCTACCAACATTAGTTATCAATTCTTAAAAACAACCGCTTAAACTCGTTTGATCTTGTACAAGAGATTTAGATTGAAGCAAAAAACACTAAACTCAACAAAACAAACAAAGCGACAAGTGTTAAATTATGTCCAAAGCCAACACGGTTAAGTTGTTGGACAAGCAAGATTTTACCCAAATAAGAGTTGAATCGGTTATTGTGTAGGTACATAAATCGTATACGTGTTTTATTAAGGTGTAACAAACCGATCGTGAGAACTGGGAACACTGTCGGCCCGGAGTGAGTCACATAGAGGGCAAAGGCGCGGTGAGTAAGAAAGTACTTACCTACCTTATAAACTAAATTTGGATACTACGAGATTCGGTTATGGTTAGGCCTTGTAATACAAAGCGACAACGAGGACTTACTATTTAAATAAGATATTGGATACTGTCTGAGGTTTACATATGTCATGTTACCTATCGATTTGATAGTAGACCTAATTATCTAAATGGCATAAATAATATAAGCCGTTGATATTTGTTAAATGTATTGGCATTTGGTTTATTATTCGTAATTTAATAAAAAAGTACTCTAAATCCTATATATATATATATAGAGCGTCGGTGGCTCAATGGTGTGGACTGTCGCCTTCCTACCGGAAGGGCTGAGGTTCAAATCCCGACACGTACCAATGTGTTTTCGAAAATATATGTACGTTATCCGACGCTCTTACGGTGAAGGAAAACATCGTGAGGAAACCTTCATGCACGCCTGCGAAGAGATTAGAAGGTTGTGTGTGAAGTCGTCCAATCCGCACTGGGCCCGCGTGGACGCCTAAGGCCTAATCACCCTATACGGGTAGTCTCGTGCCCCTCGGTAGGGACCTTTAATGAGCTGATGATGATGACTCTAAATCCGAAATATAACTTACATTACCCGAAGCTGCCATTTAATGAATCTTACTAACCTTAAAAGTAATCGAAAAGTATTACTTACGTTACTTCATTGCCAAACTGGGGAACAAATCCGTCTAACTTGCAAAGCGCGACTAACAGTTTTCGTTCCAGATTGCAATTTACGTAAGATGAGTCATCTGTTAAACTAATTAGAACATCACTGTCTATGATTACAGCTAAATGGCTTGTCACGCGGTCCCATAAAGTTATTTGCAAAAACATAAAGCGCATTTTGCGCACAGTACAGAGTATTCGTTTTATACGGTAAATAGCTGTTTTAGCTAAGCGGCTTCCAACTTTGACTACAATTTAATGATTATAGCTAACAGTATCGTAACTGGCGAGGCCTCAAACTAAAAGCAGCTTATATGTAAAGTGCAAAAACATAGAGAGCTATTGTTTCACGTTTTTTCAACTGCAATTTACATCGTACATAATATTATTGCTAAGCGACTGTAATACCAATACCCATATTCTCAATAAGGCATTTCCTCGACACGCAAAGGTGCAGTTAAGCGCACCATCGACAAGCCGTAGGCGCGGATATCTAATCCGTCGGAGATATTAGTCGCCTCCGCTGCCAAATTGCAAATTGGAATCTTATACGGTGAGATGTAGGTCGTAAATTCAGCCGTATCTATTCCAAATACAAGCGTATCTAGTGCAGGTGATAATATATAGGAAATCTTTAAATCCGAGATCGTGGGTGGCCGTGAGCCCTCGTGGGAACAGCGACGTCTAGAGTCAGACACGTTGCAAAATTACAGTTTCAAAATCAGCTACGCTTATGCTTGGGAAACTATCGTACATAAAATCTGGAATATTGTTCAATATGCATGGATGACGAATTTTTTGCCTCAAAACGATCTATTACTGATAACTTTTATCAAGCAAGAAAAGCTAATAAAGAAATCTTTTAGCCATATTAGTAAAACTAATATGATTTTATAACGTATGATACATTTAGTTCTCCTTGTCCATAATCATTATTTTATTCGTGACTTCAAAAACAAGACTGTACTTACTTCTGTAGACTTCATTTTTACTAAAATTCATAAGTGCTCATCAGCTTTTCAATCAAAATTAAAGTTAGGTCTAACCAAGGTTCAACTTATACCAGTAGTATATTTTAAGATTTCTTATTGTTCGAAGAACAATTCACGGCGTGATAGCCATATTTCACTCTGTCTAAAGTTAAAAGTATTTTTCCGGCGATATTCATAAAGTACTCGTGGAAATCCCAATCCAGACTATTTAAATTGCCATGCCGTGCCTGCGCACTGAAAAAAGCCAGTACTTTTTCACAGAAACATTATTTTTCAATAATCGTGCGAAGTAAGTTCTTATAATGTATTCCGAATGCGGCACTAAATTCTAATGCGACTGCATTGGAATGCTTTGATTATACATTGCACTATATATAATGTACTAGTAAAACAATAACAGTGGCTTTGGTACTGTTTGTATAAATGGAATGCTATAAAGCTGTCCATTACATAGGAAATAAGCGTAGATAAATAGGGTAAATCAGATTAAGTTGGCAGAGTAAATATTACTTAGGATTTGTTTACTTAGAGGTCCATTTCAAGTAATCAAAGCAATTTCAAATGAAAAAAATGCTTAATGTTACCGTTCATACTTTCAAATCTACTATACACAACAACATTTATACACAACATTCAACAATTTTTATAAATGTTGAGAAATTTAATTACATAGAATCACATATCCCCAACCAAATGAATTGTACTTGATTCTCGTATGATTCCCTGATACATATGAAATAATTAAATATCATTTTGATGTCAAGTACATACCTACATTGTATAACCAGATTTCAATTTCAATGTCAAAGACACTAACGTCAAAAACAATTAACCAAATACAATTTGTTAACGGTTACTAAATGAAATATTTGTAGTACAAAATGCTTCCTATGGTCCACACATGTCAAATTTATGATTCGTTTCTATTCAAAACACAGAAACGTTCGTCTTCGAAATTAGATACGCCACAGATTCTGATTAAAACTTGTTAATTGGCTGCTATTTATCTACACCCAGACGTTGTTTTATTTTTATACGGTTATCGTTCGAAGTGTTTATGATGGTTCTTGTCAGAAACTTTAATCAGAAGTAATCTCCTTCGTATGAGAGAGGTGGCGTTAAATGAGCATGCATTTTTTTGCATTCCACATTAAACAGGGTGCATAAAGCTGTTCTACGGCAGATGGCAGGTGTGCCGCGTGCCAGCTGTCAGAAACTCTCAACGCATCTGGGTATCCTTTCGAGATACGAGTTCAATTGCTACGATTTCAACTGGACAATAATTAAATGGAAGTTGGTGGACTCAGGACAATAATCAAATGGAAGTTGGCTTGATTTTTACAAAAACATTGCGTGAAAATTTAAAAACTAAAAAAATACAAACTTGAAAAGAATGTGTTAAAGGTATTTTTTTTTATAAATATAACTTTGTTTACATATTGAGCTAAAAAAATAGGTAAAACCCAACTTTTAGGTGAACTCTAAGAGAAGCAAGTCACAATAAATCTTCTAGGTCAAAGTGACTTCAGGTCTGTATAAGCCTGAATAGCCCTCAAAACCCAAATAATAATAATAATAGGTGAAACACCGTAAAGTTATGGAGGAAAGAGGAAACATCCAGATGTGCATTTTATCAAAAGGAAAAATTCTGCCTAAAGCCTATTGTGTTTATCAAATCGAATTCAAAGACATATACGATTTGCATAATTAAGATGCAAAAAAAATAGAAGTACATACACACACATGTCATTTTAAAATAAAATCACATACAAACATGCTTAAAACGTGGGCGGTAAGTATCCAATAAGCTACTTTAATAGTGGAAGAAACCGAAGAAAATATCTCAATGCTTCTATTCCGAGAAAAAGTTGGCCTCGTAGTTTTTAATAGAATTCAATTTAATTTATATTTATACGTAGAACTTGTAAAGTTGTATGTAATAACATATTTAAAAACACTTCAGAGGTATTGAGTATGTATGCCATCATCATCATCATCACATACTAGGATCCTAAAAAATAAATTCTTGTTACGTGTCGGCATAGACAAAGCTGTCTTCATCAACAGCCCAAATCGTTCCACTTCAGGGAAGAAGCCTTTCCCAAAGAATGGTCGTAGGGAGATTGGGTCGTTACTCACCACGTGGGCCCAATGAGGATTGGTAGTTATTTTCGTTGTAGCTCAAGTAAATAGTCACACATATTCGAATTAATTTTTAGCGCAAAATAAGTTTGCCGCATGTAGGTAGATACTTAAGTTATAGATACTAAGATAATACCTAGCGGATAAATATAAATGTTATACATAATTTTTATATCACTTAAACAACAACGAAAACAAAGACATGTGACCTTGCCGGGAGTCGAACCTAAAAACTCTAGGTTTATATGTACCTAATAGTTGTCAAATTCGATGTTTTTTCAAGCCGACATCAAGGATATTCACTATCATTTCACTCAAACCTCATTATTCTTGAATGTAAAAGAAGAAAATTACCTGAAACAAAAATAACCATGATAGTTAAAGTTCAAATCGCCTTCACCTTATTAAATGCAATACAAAATGGAAAAGAACACATGGAAAATTCGCAAAGCATATCAGATATTAAGCAAATTATAGTAAGTCTTTAATAAAACCAATAACGTACTAAATTGATTTGTGCGAAAACTTAGACAGTAGTTGGAATTCGCACAGCACCATCTGGTCCAGACTAAGCATAACCCTGTAATATGGTACTAAAAATAACAAATCTTGTAAAAAAAAATGAAAGCCCTTCTTTATAAAAACTACTCTTGATTGCCACGCCTGTTTAAATTTAATTAAAAAAATGTTTACTAAAACAAACTAACGTCTATAGTATAAATTAGGTAGCATAAATAGGATCATGTTCACAAAATAGGTAAACAGCTTATCAACTTTTCAAGATAATAAGTCTCCTAAGTGTAATTTATTTTCCATTAAAACTTCGGTACCACATTATAGGTAAAAGCATTTTCTTGTTAGTGACAACTAGTTCCATTTCAGCACACCCGCAAAGATGGGTATAGATAAAATAAACATGAGAAAACGGGTCCCATACATTATGTCACATATCTGGGCGCTTGTTAAAAATACAACATACTACAAATAGAAAGTACACCATTGCACGTAATTCAGTAAAATTACGTTTATACCTATAAAATAAATAATAAATATCACACAGCGCCATGTAGTTTCAAACCAATATGGGTATTAAGCAACGGATAAACATATGTACCTAAATACTTTTTTTGTAAATACATTAAATATTATAGGTACATAAAAAACACGCCGATGAATACAAACACATGTTCATGCACACAAATGTTTGTACTGCCCGTGGATCGAACCCGGAACCCTTGGAGTAGTAGCAGACATGTCAACCATGACACCAAATGGATCGTCATATGTAGTTATCCTACTAATTTTAGAGGTTTATATCATAATACAATGTCAATTATTTTATCTTCTCGAAGGCTATTGCAAAAAGACCGAACAAAGACGATGCGCCTAGGATGGAGTACGTTTACCTAGATTAAAATCTATTTATTTTTCATTTCAAAATTACCATATTATACTAGTCGAGTTACATAGACTGTGGTATTTGTTTATCATACCTTCGCATTTTTTTCTGATTTAAAGACGCTTTTTGAACGACATTATGTAGTAATTCGTCAGCGGGAAATGAGGATAATGTCTTCAGTATTTAATGATTAGTACATTTAAATACAAAGTACGAAAACTGATATATCGTTATACATGCATACCTCATTACCTATCACTAAGGCTATAATTTCACTGAATCCATCCAAGACTGTAATAATTACTGCAAAACAAACACAAAAGGGCTTCGTACAGTAAGCAAAATAGTACTTGCTCTCGCATCTTTTGCCAATGCCACGAGGCTTATTTGATTATATTCACCCATACAAAGTTACAAAGACAGTAACCTCTCAATGTTTTAACGACGTACGTTATGAGCGAACAAAGACTACGTACATTATACAGGGAATAGCCGCGAGTTAATTAAATCTTTACGGAGACATCGCTACTAGAGTGGCCAATATTTTCTCACGTAACAGCTTCATTAAACAAACAATATGAAGGAATGTATTGCAGACGGAAATGAAATGGCATAATAAAAGCAACTCATAGTTACAGAACGACATAAACTGAACAAATAAAGTTGATATTGCCTATTATTTTAAACGTTCGCTGTTGTAAAGTTGGTAACCGTCTGCTTTAAAATTGAACGGTGAATAACATTTAATACAGTTAGTTGAAGTAATGTTAGACACGCAGAGTTTATTATCTATAATAACTGTTAACTGTTATAATTCAAACAAATATAATACCTATAGGTATTATATTTGTTTGTTTAATTCAAACAAATATAATACCTATAGGTATTATATTTGTTTGAATTATAACAGTTCATTTCTTTGATTACGTAGATAATACAGTGTCTAATTATTTCAATCTTTCCGTCGCATTTTTGTTCGATTTAATTGTAAATTTTAAAAAATCAGGTTTTATTTTTTCGTCATCCATCACACAACACAGACACTAGACACAATCTAAGCATTAGTCTGTAATATTAGTATTCAACGACGGATAAACATACTTATATATTTTTTGTAAAGACATATACTTATATCTTACGTAGAAAATACCTTGTCTAGATATGTTATGGACACACAAATGTTTGTACTGCCTGGAGATGGAACCCGGAACCCTTGGAGTAGTAGCCGACGTCTCAACCGCAACACCAAATGGGAAAACATAGGGTACTTTAGACATTTATTTTAGATAATACCTTATATATTGGAAAATAAGGCAATGTTTTGCCGCGTCGCGTGACTCAACGAATGTAGATTATGTTATTTACGCGGAAGAGAATATTTTTAACGCGGTAACACCGAGAGGAACAGCTAGTTGATTATAATTATCGTGGTGTCTATCAAAACAGCTAAACGTAGTATCGAGTGGAACTGCGGTTTATTATTTGCATAAGCACTGCAGCAAGCGTGCAAGACATCGCTATGCGTTCATTTGTCACGCAGTGCATCCATTAACTAGTATTACACACGTCAACACATGATAAAACCATTCAAATGTATTTCTTATATATATCAAAAGCAACTCTGTTCTGCAAATTCATTGCAAAACATTTCACAATACTTAAATAAATGGCCGTACCGCATTTAAAGGTCAATATCATTTGATGAGCTATTAAATAACTTGATTGAACATAAAATTATAATTGCAAAATAACTGTTTAAAATTTAAATGTTGTGTTGTTTAATTTGAAATTTGTAAACTTTAGACAAAAATAAAAATTTATGCTTTACTTATCTTGGGAAGTTTAATATGACTACAATTTGTACCTTTATTTAATTCAAAATTAAACATAATAGGATAGTATACAGTTTTCCAATAATCGTGACTGAAACTGGCGTCCATTCATTGACTCAAAAATATCTTCCAGCTTAAAACTCCGGTGATTATCTTAATTAAACGGTTCCCTCTAGCAAGCGATGCGAAGCCGCGGGGCGCACGAGCGCCCTCTATCAATCATGCCCACCCACGTCCCCTGTTGCCAAACCTATGATTGTGTACACCCTTGCAAATATTTCACATCGTACACATTTGTTTCATGTAGTTATATAACATAAATAAGAAATAGTAGCGTATTTGTCTGGGAAGCATCTGCTACACGCTACGCTAAATTAATGGAATCGATCTAGGTAGATTCCTTTACAGGGAGAAACGAACATCCTTTTGGCTTCATGTGGTAAGTGACAGACAGTTGCCAGCCAGTATAAGAATATGCACTTTTTAAGGCACACAACTCATAGTTTTATTAATACATGCATACCAATAACCTTAGTCTAAAAGCAAGTCTCTTGCAGTTTTATTGTAAAGCAATGTTTAACCTATAGGTAAGTACAAATTCCACTGCAAGTTTAACATAGTGTTACAAATTGACGTAATTAAAATGACATTAAATATGGCGGCTAAGATGTGACCATAGAGTATGACATGCGAATTGTCAAATAGCAAAGAGTCTAGTATGTTCTAGATATTTCGCGAACTATGTAGAATGACGTCGACGCTTCGAGCTTAGCGGGCGGACAGGTATATAAGGCGGACCGACGGGTGCGCCGAGAGTCTTGTGTTCTACTCAGAAGAGCGAAATACCTGCGACTACAAGGAAGAAGCGAGTGATACAGCGATATCTAAGGGATCGTCGAGTGTGATATAACAGTGTGAAGAGTTAACGAGTGATTATTACGTGTGTGTGCGGAAAGTGTTGTGTTATAGTGTGCAGTGTTAATTACGGATTTTAGTGCGTGCGTTCATTGATTAATTAGTACGAGTGTAAGTGTAATTAGTGTTGTGTGTATTTAATAGTGGTTAATTAATTTATTTAATCGTATGGCGGACTATAATTTAGGCGATTACATATTTCACAATTTATTATTTATATACTTATAAGTCCACACTCAGCTCCCCCAGCCAATTTGCTGCCTCAGGAGTTAAATTATGATGTCTTCCAAAGAGCCTTTAAACGCATGGATTGGGCACCGCTGAACTATATGTTCCATGGTTTGGGCTTCTTCACCACAATCACACAGGTTCGAATCTTGCCAACCCCATTTATGCCGAAAATAGTAACAGCGGCCATGCCCTGATCTAAGCCTATTTAACCTACACCAAAGTTTACGAGGCAAATCGAAACCCTTGTTTTACTGTTGTTTTTTATTAATAAAGTGTGTTACCGTGTTATTCTTCGTGTTTGGCAATAATTTATCCTGAACCCCCAGCTCGTAACAATATAATTATTTGGAAAGAAATCACGCAAAACAAGGATGGGCCCGGTTCACCTCGAATCGCATATCAAAACAAAAGCTGTTATTTTTCTTTAGATAAATGAGCCATCATCTTAGATATGCAAAAATGTGGCAATTAATTAGCTCGTAACTGAGACAATTGCTATACTTGTAAGCATAATCGCTACGTTTAGTGCTGGTTGGCGATCAGGCGACCATTCAAGCGCGACGGATACTTATTTTTGTATAAATCGATTATTCAAGATATTTTTTACAACCTCAACCACTTACAGTTTTCACTTATTAAGATTTATTTTAATTTACTACGAATTTTTAACGTGCGTGTATTACTTTTTAAACTAGTACATCAATCAAGTAGGCACCCTAGGTAGTAAATAAGACGTGTCACTATAATAACTTGAAACGTAAAGATAAGTCCAATATTTAGTTATTTAAATGCCTATCTCAACTTACAGCTCCAAAAAAAGCACAGCTAATAGCGGGCGAAATTGGTGGGATAAAGAACGCAGACGAGATAAATACACAGATTTCTTCATGTTTATTCTCCGATATTATTCCCTAGTGATCTAGGAATAAAATCGAGAACCCTTAGACTTCACAAACAAACAGCAAACCGCACAAATGATTAAAAGTAAAGCAGCTGCAATTAACCCAAAGACCTTTGGTTGCATCTCGATCAGCTGAGCGGTGCCGGCGACTTGGCACCGCATACGCTCGACCCACTTAGAGGTGCTGATGCGGCCACTGCACTCGAGTGGACCCCAGCTATGCCGTGACGTCAAGACATTAACCAAAATACTGACGTGTACGTTAACGCTCCACAGTGTTGAATAACTTTTTTATTCAATGTACTTTCTCTTGAACTAAGTCTATTTCGAATTGACCTTTGAAAGTCTGTTCAGAGAAATCGCTTTGACTTCAAAATCTAAACCATTATGGGAATTGGTTCAATCTTTTGAGATCTTTAGCATTATGGTAATATGTAGTAATGATATCGATATCACAATGACTAGATATAACTTAAGTATAACAATTACGACCACTGGCAAAAGTCGAGCTTTACCTATACCTATCACTCTACTGAGTATAAGAAAAAACCCCTCGTCTTAGGTAAGGTTTCACTGGCCACCTTACTACAAGATAATATAATACACTTTCAATCCACTGATGTAATTCAACAGGAGACCAGACAAATCGGCCTCTTTCCGTTATCATTCATCAAGTGTATTATTAACAGTAATTATTATCTTATTACGTGAATTTCGATTATTTCCTTCTTTAAAAAAGCTAGAAAACCTATCCTCAAAACATACTAGTTACTAAGAAACTGTTATCGTAAAATACACAAATGTATAGCGTTTTATAGGTTTAACCACCCACTTGTAAACACGCGAGAAGCAAAATCCAATCTTTATCATCGTCTACCAAACAACAACTCACACTCATATTTACAACGTTGAGGCAGGCCTAGAAAACTTAATTCGAGCAGTTTGTACTTGTATTATGGTACTTGTTTACATCTTGAGAAACGGGCGGGTTAGTTGATGACCTCATTGACGTAGTCAAGTGGGTCTAAAAAACATTTAATTCTAAGTCTGACTGTTGAAAATATGAAAATAATAGTTGATGGTGTAATGGTTTAAAGTCAGGCACTATGAATTTAAGAGGAAAGCTTCGGTACGAGAAAAATGACGATAGTTAGGCTTTTCACCACTCCTGCTATGAGGATCACGACCACTCTGCCAAGAATGTAGCTACAAATTAGACTGCACTTTAGATTCCAAGTTCAGTCCACGTACAGAGCAAATATTTGGTTAAATAAAAAAAACCGAATAGTGAAAAATATGGTTATATTTTGTATAACTCTCACAGAAAAGTCCTTTTCTCTCTGTCTTAGTCGCGAGTCGGATAATGGCCTACGTCATAAAACCTCGCACCAAATTGTCGTGTATATATAAGAATATTCTTGTAAAAGTACATGTCACATTGGGATCGTTTTTATAGTTACCATACACAATATCTTTACTATAAGGCAATAAATAAACGGTTTGTGGCATAAGACTAGTAGGCGCAGTACCTATAGAAATCGGTAGGCCATGGCTCCCGCCGACCTATTCCTGGGTCACCGGACTCTCCGGTCATTGACGCAGATTGCTGGAGCAAATATCGATAAGCGAGGGATTTGGCGTAACACGCCCACGGGAATTTTAAACCTCTGTTTATAATTAGTTCATGACCAAAACAGATGTTAGACTCTTTGATTAACAAAGGTCGTGTACCTTCGTCTAGTTGGATAATGTGTGAACAGACGATCTTCAAACTTGATTTGGAGTCCCCCATTTCGACTAGATAACATTTGTTTGAAAACATCACGTATTATGTAATTTGTCTTAAAACTGCGCACGAAATAATCTCTTTTATGAGGCTCTTATAGCATTAACGTGTTCCCTTACAAGGTGTTTGCTTAGAAATAGGTTAACTGCTACTAGCTGACACCATTCGGCATTTAATTTACATTGACGGGATACGGCTGGTACTTAGGTATTTGCTTGGTATGCAAATATTTCGTATATAATAAAACAAGGGTTGTGCATAGTAGGACAAGAAATATATTTTTTATAACTACAATGGCAGCGCGTACCTATGTTTTTGCTTAATTGAGCTAAGCAGCAAAGCTTTATTGTTAAAAGTTTCATGGCTTATAGAAACTTTCGTCATCTACCTTTATCCATTTCCAATAATAGGCATAACGTAACTATAACAATTGGTTACAGATAGAAATACCTATATACATTATATAAAACTAACAAATAACTCATACAGATTAACATACCTACATATACTTACAAACTCGCACACTACTCATTAACTTTCATTATGATCAATTTACTTAATTTATTCAATAAAATTCTGTAATGCATTGGAAATTGGATTCACAAGATACAGGCTTTGCTTAGTTTGGGGACCCCTTGAAATTACGTGATTTTGATAATTTCAACACTTGTAAACTTATTTCTATCTTAATTTTAAGTCCGTCTCTATAAATAGATTTTTCCTTTAAATATGTTTATTGAATACTATAAGAGAAACTTATTGGATGACAAAAATAAGTTGACAATAACGAAGCCCCATTCATAATCTTAGCCATATTTCTCTCAGACTATAATTCATATTAGTAACCGTTCGGCACGAAAAGCTCTCCAGTGACATAACATACAAAGGAAAGATAAACTTCTCTAATAGAAAACGGTTTACCCTTTCAGCCTACCACAATCCTTTTTACATGAGTGCGAAAATATTGTGTCAGAATATATTTATACCAATAAATAGGAGAACATTCATTTTTATTTCAGGTGTTAAGAAAATAGATGTGTATTTTTAGGTTACGCTCTATACAATTAATGGCTATATTTGTTTATATTCAATGCAAATATGTTTAGAAGATACACAGGCAATACCTTTATTTAACCTTTTATATATTTTAACTACAATAGAATCAAAAACAAAAGAAAACATACTTAGCGAGATTTACCATTGTTTTCAGTATGTTACTAAACTAGTATGCTTCCGTTATCAGACCCAATTTTTTCCAAGATAAAACAGTGTGATACTAATATGAAGAATATTTGTAGCACTGATTGTTATAGCAGTTTATTATGGCGTAACATTATGTAATCATACACTAATCTATTGTTTATCGTCAACCACACGATGTGACCACATCAAGTTAATTAATAAGATTAGCATAGTTCAGTGTAATTATTATAATGTGAAACAGTTTATATATTGAATCGGAAGAAAGCATTAATAAGTTTAATGTTAACAATTATTTTACAAAGACCAGGATCCATACTTAGTGTGATAAGATAATAAACTGAAATTAAAGATATTTTGAACCCGAGCAGTAAAAGCTTCATTCACATGAACTAGCTAATAAATTGATTAATTTGTGCTCTTAATTCATTCATATTTATTAATTTGTACAAGAGACATTCCTCTTGAAAGGCATTTAATATTAATAGATTGGTAAACTACTACTGAATTCTAAGGCACGCACTTCAATCGATAATAATTTGGATTGCAATCGCACTATATTACTCTCTCACAGAGCTACTAACGACGAATTGATTATTACTGCTCAATTAAGAATACCACTCCTGCCCGCAAACCATTGAGAATAGAAAGTTGCTGCGCAATACATTATGGTTATATTTAGTCAAAATAATAAATAAATACCAAAATTTCTCATTTTATTTGTGAAAAACAATTAATTCAAATCCTAGACTCTGTTCTTCTAAAGTTAAAATACTAAATTAATATTAAAAACTGAAAAGCATCAAAACTTCTAGACTCTTTCAACCACCATTTTGGATGTGAGCGTAAATGATTAGTCGAAAAATGCATATTTGTATTGTTAGCCATCACTGCGAAGTTCGGTTTACGATTTATTTATAACGTGCCAATATTGGTTTTGGAAACAACCACTAATGGTTTTGTACAACACTTATCATCACTCCTTAATGAACAATAATATTGTGCTGCATACCATATATCAGTGAACGATAAAAGTAAAACACAATGGCCATTAACCTATTATGCGAACGATTGAATGGATAACCGTTCTATGCATCGCGTTATCTAAACATCTTTCTTTTCCATCCTCAGCTAAAGGTCACGAACTTGCGAAAGGCGCATTCGCCAATGAATGAGGCCCGGGAGAGGGGTGAAGCGGGATGAAGGGAGGACGCACCCCACTCCGCAGATCAACAACCCCGAAACCTTAATCAAGATAAGCTGGCGGACGCAGTAAGATTTTCAAGAACAGTTTTAATTAATAAAAGAGCTGCTCAAGAGGCATGCGAACGGTCGAAACAAGTATAAAATACCATGTGGCCGCCACGAATAATGCCATGGCCCGAGCTTTAACTACTTAACGATGTTTGTGTCACCGCACCTTTAGCCTTTATTTAAAATGTACTGTTATTTACTAGTTGAATTTTTTTGTTTGAATTCAGGTCTTAATAAATATAGTTTACTTACCTACCTTTATTTACCCGTACAAATATAAACAAAAAACATATTTGTGAGGACTCAATCGAAAAAATACGCAAAAATATTTTTTGAAGATTTTTTGCTAACTAACATTTATGGGCTTTGCCTAAAATAAATGAATATATTGTTATTATTGTTGCATTAAATACCAGAAATTGATTGATATAATTGTTATTTTATGTAAATTGGAATCGTAAAGGCTAACGATAAGATAATAATACCTAAAGGTACAAGTTGTACAATCCTTTGAACTCACATTCAAATTAATTTTGGGAGCCCTAAACATAGGTATAACATATTCTACATATGTATATGTAACTTCAAGTTGACTAACTGTCTGGCATAGTGATCGATCAACGCTCAGTCTAAATCACTTGACGTATCGGGCTGAAATTTGGCATGCAAGTTGAAGTTATGACATAGGCAACCGCTAAGAAAGAATTTTCATGAATTCTACCCCCAAGGGTATAAAATAGGTGATTACAGTTTTATGCAACTTTGTCAATTTTAAACCGATCGGGCAGAGACTTTACACTTATAAAGCTACTATGACGTAGGTATCCTCTGAGAAAGTTAATTCCTAATATAACAAAACAGGACGCGGCGATGATGGGTTCAGTTGATTAATATTCAAATGGTCATAATTCGCAGCACTGGCGGGCACCGACATTCAGGGTTCATTGTGCACCCGGTGCAGTTTCCGGCGGGCATTCCGACCGCTCCTACCTAACCGCCATTAGTGCCACAAAAAATGTGGCGAACGCGAATGATTGTCTTAAAACACTGAGATTTATACACCAAAGTCATCCAGGTATCTGGAAAGTTTAATCTCATGTATAGGCGGTTTTAGTGATTGTCGGGCTGGATGTTCATTGTTCTATTTTAATTGCAGTTTTTAAGATCAAAATAGGAAATTCTTCAAATCAAAATGTAAATACTCTTAGCAATATTTATGGTGCATAAGCATTTCAATAAAGGAGCTCCCCGTGATTTTGCGTACCAATATGCGTTTGTTTGTGTGACATATTTATTTCTCAGTAATATTCACTATCACTGACAGGCCTGTTTTAACGAAATCTGCATAAATCTCTGATTAAATATCGGGAAGATGGTTGACTGATAATTTAATTAATTATCCGTCAAATCACCAACAAGAAAGAGGATAAATTCGGAGGGAATAAAGTAAACGTCTTAGTATAAAGTAACAGCGGTTAAAAAGTACCTAAACAGATAATGCCCTAAAACTATGCATTGTGTTAAATAAAAATATTTAATTAAAAGCATCACACCGACTGGCAAAAGCACGGTGAATCAAATAGCAAAGAACTCTCGCAGGTAACGGTTTTGTGGAACACTATTTCTTCATAGTCTCAACCTTGCTCAGATCACGATGAAGGGCCGTAAAATCGACGTATCGTGCGTAACAGCCTACTTGTAAACGAACATTAAACAAAGTTATTGAACATTATTTTTACCTCAACTACAAGATGTGACCCGTAAATGTTTATTTTTTTACAAAAATGCGTACAACAAATATAGGACTTTTCACAAATTTCCGTTTTCAATTATTTTTTTACAGTTTTGGAATACTAACTTTGATCGATTACAAACTGTACCTTAACGCATATCCGCTAAATATATAGCGGATTGCTAATAAAAATATGTCCCATAAAATTGGTTTAACAGTCAGCAGCATAAAAAATGCATTCGATTTCTACTAAAATATATGCAGCCGCGTGACTCGTGGGGCACGGCGGAAACGTTTTCGATTCCCTATAGTGGAGGGGAATGGTCAAATATACTTATAATCAACCGACGATATTTTCGGGATACGGAGCGACATCGCCAAATTCCAACCACAAACTTGTTTGCTACTAAGTTGACAAAAGAACTTAAGTTCTGTATTTGAAATTAGTAAGGTCCTTTGTAGAATTATAAAATTGCGATAAAGAATAATGGCTGTGAATAAAATCCAAGTAATGAACTATAGCTGTAAGAAACCCCCCTCCAAAGCCAAGGCGTCTCATTTTTCCCGAGAACACATTTCGGTTCCCAAGGTAATAAGCGAGCATAATGCCGCAATATGATATTTAACAATACAGCGCGCTAATATAACAGCTAAGCTTTTTTAGGTAGGGCGATGCTCTATCGGAATGTGTCTTTGTACTATGGCATGGCATGGTGCCGAAATCGGCTACGCCCCGAGCCGGCCGTTTTGTCTACGTATAATTTTTGGCCGCGTACCTGAAGCAAACAGGTTTAGGCCGCTGTTCGTAGAACTTCGGTATTTCATCTCGCCGTGTTTTATCCTCTCTAACAACGAGCATTAAATAAGTTAAATTAATAATCGATGCGAACACACCAGAGCGTTAACACCTCCTCGATTTGGTATCTGATCGATGAGTAAGCCATTTCGAGATTATTATCGTTGCACGCGGTTATTGAAAATGAAATTTAGTGAGTACTCGCCGTGGCGTGATGGAACGCACTTAGAGCGTAGACTACGAAACCACAAGGTGATCGGAATAATGGTCACGGTACACATTCATAGTACCAACGTAGAAATATGAGTACGAAAAACGAAACATAACTGTTTTACGGGACCTAATGGAATTGTTTGAATGTACGCGATAACATGTAACATCAAATTAAACATTTGTAGTATGGGGTCTAAACATACCAACTTTTTTTTGTATATAGACTAAAAATCAACGAGACTACTGCAAAAAGAAACGATCACGAGAAAAAATTTTGATGCTGCACGGGGGTTGAACCAGGAACCTTCGTGTAACTGATTTCTGTATCATTACACCGCGTTGTTCGTCACATTGTTATGATAGGGTTGATCGGGAAATGCAAAGTCACGTGACAGGAGGGAGCCATTCAATGGTAACAGATATTGGTATGAGGGTTTGGTGATGTTCGGTGAGGGTACGTAAAGTTTCACAATTTCTTTCATCTATCAAACATTACTTACTTTTACGCCGGGACAACTTACTGCGATATTAGGGCCTGCTCCACAGTAGTGAAGGGTTTTGCTATCATCTCTACGCTTCACATGCGGGTTATTAATAGCTTTCCCTATAAAATTGTTATGTATTCCTTAAGAGTCTCTAACGGCAGCCGAGGGAAAGATAGTGTGTCGTCACCACGAAGCATATTTAATACATTAAAATAGCTTTTTTTATTAATTACAAAAGTTGTCATCGATTTACATTGCTGGCTGTTAAATACATAAAATTTCTTATGTATCTGTACAACCAGCTATGTATTAAATTAGATAAAATGACGCCAAAATTATACGCAAACATTTGGATATTGGTAGCCGGGCACGCATGATCGAGCAGTGAACCTAAACTTTTTAAATAGAATACATTACTGGCTGTCAATGAATTAAAGTTCTAACCTAACCCTACACACCCAGCAATGTATAATAAATAACGCCAAAATGATACGTAAACATTTATAGCCGGGCACGCATTGACGCGCGGAAATTAACCATATCTAAATATAATACATTGCTGGCTGTTCACACATAATAGCTCTAACAAAACCTACACAGCCAATAATAAATAAGATGAATTACGCCAAAAAGATACACCACCGTTTAGTACGAGGCCATCGATCGCGCGGTGAATGTCCCCGGGCGTGGAGTTCGCACGTTCCGCGCCCGCAACCATCCTTGGACTACACTCAACGGTATTTCTGCTGCTTCTAACTTTATTTGAACTTGTTAATTTTATATACAAATGGCAGAATTCGAGGCTCCGTTATTTGATCTGTCAAAAGGACGCTTTCCCAATTTTGAATGATATTATCGCAAGTATGAAGTTACGTTAAGTAAGAAACGGGAGCTTTTTAAAATTTGTATATGTTAAAATGAGGATTCGTTATTAATATAACAATAATGTTTTGAGCAGTATCTAATATTTCTTCATAAAAGTTACTGATTCTATTTATGAGCCTAGTCTACATTAGTCAAATTCAAATATGCTTTATTTATATTAATAAGTTATTGCAAGAAAGGAAGTTAAGAAGGGAAATAAATATTTAAGAATCAATTCATTTTCCCGTTGTTTTATAAAAAGTAGTAATGTTTCTAAATAAAAATAAAGGCACATAAGAAACCATTCATCGTCAGCTCATTACTATCCCCACCTAGAGGGCGAGTGTAGCCGTAAAGGGTATACAGGCCTAAGTCGTACACGCGGGCCCAGTGCGGATTGGCCGACTTCATGCACAACCTTTCTCTTCACCCGCGTGCGCAGGTATCATTACCATTGTCAATTTCGAGGGTCGCGTGTTCGATTCCTTACTAGCAACGGAGGCAAGCCGATAAAGCCATATTTCCGGGGATGAGTAACATATTGTACAATTACTCATATCACGCGATTTAACCTCTAGTTGTAGTTAGTACATAAAAGATTCAAGTTTTCATTACCTACCTACTTATATTAAAATCAATAAAACCAAAATGATCTGAAGCATTTGAACTAAAATTATTAATTTTTCCTTTGGTCTTCAGTAGATTTTGTTGGTGCCTGTTGTAAAATAAGACGCAAGGTTAATTTCATGGTCTCATCGTGAACATATCGTCAGTTTTGGGGAACCTACACACAATGTAGACTAATGAAAATACAACTCATAGGTAACACAGCATCCATTTGAATATAAGACTTCCATAATACAAGCATGCACACATGATGCGCAATAAAAAAAAGCCGAGCAAAACTAATCCGCGCCGGCATCCGCGGCGTGCGGTAAAAGCCATATTTCTGCAATCCAGGGAGTTTACGACGCTCCATAAAGGAAGCTCCATTCCGTTAATTTTAAAATGCGCTAATACTGCTAATAGGATTGTTATTGTGTCTCAATAGTAAAATTTTGCATTTCTTCGTTCTGTTTTATGGTAGATTTTAATTGGATACAACATGAGACAATTCGTTCTTTTAAATCATTTAAAAACATTTACATTAAAAACCGTTTTATAACATTAATTGTAACATGTATTGTAAAGTGACGTATTATCAAGTACATTAGTGGAATCGAGGCCCAGGTATGCGTGTATGGTTAATGGGTAATAGTACCAGGCAGTGTTGCCAATACTTTTTCTCTAAAGTAGCCAATCCGCAGCGTGCATGCAGCCCCATCACAGCGCAACGATAGATAAGGCGGGAAATTTTTAAAAATAAAGTTTAACATTTTTTACTTTTGTCATGCAATACCAAATTTAAACTTAATATTTAAAAAAAAAATACAAAGGGGATGATAATATTTTATTATTACAATACGAATGTATAGTTGCTTGTTCAAATATTGTCAACCAAATTCATACTTTTATGAATAAAGTATAGGTACAGCCAAGAAATAAAATCTTATAGCGCCCGGTAATAGCCCCACCTGGCAACACTGGTCCTGGGGTACTAATGACCACTCGAAACGGGGAAATTACTCGCGCCCGGCCGGCGATGGCGACTAGTCACGAAGCGCTCGTTCTGTGGTTTTAATTCGTACCGTGACATAGGACGAGAATGTACTTTATCTTGATGAGATTGAGAATTTTCGTCTCTGATATTTAATTAGGGGAATATATGTACACACTAGGAACTATGGGAAGTTGTAGCATTAAATGCTATCACACGTCTTTACCTCTTCTTAGTACAGGTTTCTGATAATTTCATAATATTTTGTTTTAGTATTTAGGGTCCCACTAGCACGGGCTATCCTACATACGTGGAGTCATAAAAAATATAATAATAACAATTGACGATTCAAATGTATTTTATATATGTATTGAATAAAGTTTTTTTGTTTGTTTGATGGTTTAGTGTGTGTATGTAATCGGCGTAAATTTATAAGTTAAAACAATGTATACATTTCACGACGTTTTCCATAAGTATGACAATATCTTGAGAAGCTTTCTTTGTTCTAGCTCGTTAAATGACGACTTGCGGAAAGTCACTAGTGAAGGTTAGATGAAGATAATATAAAACTAGTACTATCTAGCGCATAACAAAGTACTTATGTGCAGCAGTGGATTGAAAACTTGAGAGAAGCACATTAGTTTATTGGTTATCACAAATTCATTACATTAATGTTGCTTAATACTTGTATATATAATGAAGGGTCGCAGCAATAACATAGCAAATATATAAGCAGACACGAAAACTAACGGACTGTTTCATTATCTAGTTCCACGCAACCGAATGGTAGCGAGATTAGGACTCGGACTAAAGTTCCTAATTACTCTATAGCGAGTTCTAATTATTCTCCGGCAGCGTTATTTCATTCCAGCGATGTTCTGGACGGCGAGTAGAAAAAGCCGAAGCTAAATGGGAGCAGACAGAGCTCAACCACAAGAAAGGCATAGATAATAATTAAACATATATGTATATTCTCGTAAGAGCATGACAATACTATACAAAGCCCCTTTTTGTTTTTCTTTTCTTTAAACGTATCGTAGTACACTGCTATTTTACACTAGTTATCCAGATCCGCGTTCCAATTTATAAACTATATTTTTTTTTCATAGTTTGTGTATTTCCAAACTATGAAAGCTTTGTGTCCATATGTAAGTATGTATACATATTATCATTTCAACTTGTTTTATAATATTAATTATACAGTTTTAACCAACTTTTATAAGTTATATCTATCAGATGACTGGTGTGTACGTAGTCTTTCGTCTTTCTGTTGGATACCGATCAGAGCAAATATACATTTAAATTCCTCGACAAATTGCCTTAAATATTGAAACACATTTTATTGGTTTCCAGTCATGTGTCTGATGCTTAATCAATAACAAAGATGTATATAATTTTAAAATAATTGGATAGTTTTGGAATATGTTATAATTTCCGTACCTCCGTGGTCTAGTGGGCAGTTGGGCTCAGCGTTCGGCTGCGTGACCTGGAGGACATGGATTCGAATTGCGCAGGTAAACATCATTTGTGAGATTTCTCCTAGCATGTTTAGGACATTGCAGGCTGAATCACTTGATTATCCGAAAACAAAGATGATTCTGTTCTCCAAAGGACACGTTAAGCCGTCGGTTCCGGATACAATCTTAGAATCCACTAAACCGCATTGGGCCCGCGTGGTAGTTTACGGCTCGATTTTTCCATGGCTATGTTAAGCCTGTGCCCTGCAGTGGGCCGGTATAGACTGATGATGATGATGATTAAAATTAAAAGATAAATCAATAATGAAATATAAGCACATCAAATACAAATTACACTACGAGCATACCGATAAATGCTGCAATTCACAAATTACGTTCTACTCATCCACTAACAAAAGGGAAGGGAGGGAAAAATAGGGATGGATACATGTATCATACTAGGTTGTAGATACTGAGTCGTCTAGGTTATGCATTTTTTGTGTTTCGGGATGAGGGTACTGTAACTGGTAAAAATACCGTGTATAAGAGACCTAACATCTGTCGTCTTAAATGTCGGGCGCAGTGTGTTGACAGACAATAATAACTGTCTATCAATCCTACCGACCACATATTATGATAGCGTAATACTGTGTCTAGTGCACAGACTACGTTCCTGTGACCTGTGTCAGTCACCCCCCCAACCCAGACAGAGTTCAGGGAATTCCGCGAATGCATCCCGTTATTACCTGGAATTACCGTAATATTACTCGGAATTGTTACTAGCATTGCGTAATGCTCATAGCTCAATGGCGATATCTTATTCCGTGTAATCAATATTACCAAATCGGATTGCTTATTGTATTCACGAATGAACTGTATATATTTTTTTATTTTTACTTCGAATACAAGATATTTGAGTAGGTACTAATACTTATTAAAACATTAAGTAAATAAGTTGAATGCAAATCTACTTGTTATCCAGTAAAAAGTAAAGTTCGTATTTAATACTTGTTTTAAAATGTTAAAACCTAAATGTACATGAATCATGGGCGCAGAAGCATTTATGTATCAGAGATGATAATTCCCCATCAGATTAACTTTTAGTCGTCGGAAACAATGGATTTTCCTTATTGTCTGGATTAGTGGCGTCCAAAAGGTTAAAGTTGCAAACTAATTACCTTCATGCAATAAATTTAAAATTGGATATCTCAATACCGAATATTTTACCGTTTATAGTCTGTCATTTAATTTTCCTTCTATAAAACCCCGATGTTTAGTCATCAACAAATAACTATCCGGTCCATACTTATATTTACTGAGTTCTTTTTATAAACATAGATACTTTTTATTCGTGTGAACGATTCTCAACCAATTTTTATTCGATTAATCAATCTATAACGCGGTGACGTCTGGTATTCGAATAATCTACTTACTGTTGTACTTGCGTCTACGAGCCAAGTGATTAAATTGTAAACACGACAATAATATTTGAATATTCACCTGCTACGGTGACCTTCATATCGATGTCGATTTAAGGTTGAATGAAGTGCGGAAACTTGTAAATTTGTTACGTCGTTGAATTGTTTAAATCAAGTAAAATTAAATTATCAAAATAATTAGAGATTTAATGCTTAAAAAGGTAACCTGGAACATTATGCTATGATAAGTTGTAAACAATAGATAGCATACAAATATAAGTATTATGTGAAACATACAGGTATCATACTTAAATATTAAGGAAAATATATTTAAACTGTGAAATAGTATCACTTTCATGTGTTCTAAAGGCTCATCAATCACACAGACTGGCGTTTACAAGATCACCACACTTCTCTCGATACGTCCCACGTTATCAATATGTAAACGCGTATTTTAGGGACGCAGCTCCCGCATCAGTACGCATCCCATCCAGTGTCAATGTGAGCTTCCATCGATCAATCACACAGAGCGGCGGTCGCGGAGCCCTATTATTATTATTAATGACTAGTGTTGCCAGATGTCTCGATTTGCGCGGGACGTCCATTTGATCTGAGGATGCATCCCGGTCGGGACGCTAAATGTCCCGATTTATTACATCGGAAAATTAGATGTTACATTATAAAGTATGTATATATATATATAGCTACATAACTTCTACTAATTACATCACTGTCAAATTCAAAATTACACGTCATCAGCGTTCACATTTTTATTGTTACCTGTCCCGATCTGCAAACGCAAACCCTAATTTTTTGGGCTCGTGTCCCGATTTAAACAAAATCGGACCTGACACCACTATTAATGACCGGGCCCCCGAGCAGCGTAGACCGCACAAATTCTATAGCAGCCCGGCGTGGTGCGACGTGACGCCATTGTGCCGCTACAAAGGCCCGAAGAACGTCCTCTTCTCCTGAGCTTATTAAATGCATTTAACTTCAAAGCTATGGCGGTTAGCGCTTGAAAGTACGATTGAATGGCTCTGTGTTTCAAAGAGTATTTAAAATAATTAAGCTCGTTTTTATTTAAAAAAAAATATATACGTTTGCTACCTTAAATCATAATTTACTGAAAGGAACTAAATGCAATTTGTTGCCCTTAAATTGTAGGTAAATTATGTATGTTAAAAAGAAAAAAAATCAAATAAGTTACAATCACCGATTAAAATATAGCTTGATACAGAAGAGTTCTTTCTTTCTTTCATATAAATAAAATTTTAGTGTCTGTTTGTCATGTTTCAATAACCATTTTCTTTATTCATGCATATGAATATATATACTGTACACACAAACAGCATTTATTATTATTTTTTGCCTGTCTATTCCGGGTAATCTCTGAAACGGCTGGACGGATTTCGACGGGACTTTAATTTAAGAAAAATACTTTTTACTTTAGGAAAATAAACCAATGTTGTACGCGCGCGCGCTGATCACGTCGCGCGGACTTCGCGCTCTATAGGTTATGTTTTACCGCGGGAGAATAGCTTAATGCGGGTAACACAGCGGGGAATAGCTAGTAAAACATAATAACAAGAATAAATAGGAAGCAAAAGCATCGCACCAAACATAGCAGTCACATACGACGCACTAAACGTATTCATTACATCCAGTGGAACAAGCCGAGAGGTCGACCAAGTTCCTATTGTGGCGGCGGGCGGCCACCCGACGCCGTAACACAACACCAGTAACCAGATAGTCGCAACTGACCAACTAGGACCACTCCGAGATACCGGAATTGATAGCGGTGGAGCCGGTCTTGTATCCTCATGGGACCCGAACCTAAGTAATAGGGATGATTACATTTTTTTCTGCTATGGTATCGATGGACTGGAAATGGTTTATTAACTAAAAAAATAACTAAAATAGAGGTTTCTCAGTTCTAAAAACATATAAATGAACTTTCCCAAAAACGCTTCATACAAATGGCTACTTCATTATTACGTCACGCCTTAGTAGTAAGTATGCATAGTTTATGAATTTTGTACTACAACTATATTAAATGTTACGTTTATTAAAATGGTTTCATAGCAAAAGTTGCTATTTTTTGGTATTTTTTTTTACATTTAATGTTCTTTAAAAATGGACTTGCCCACCTAACTTTTAAGATTAATAAAATTCATAAAACATGTGTTTTCGAACTGAGAGTTAATACGTCGTTATTTTTAGCCCAGATTTGTAATAAAATGAAATACTTCTTACGATTTCATGATCCAGTCATCATGCCTATTATCCACACTGCACGTAGAAACAAATCATTCAACACCTTGCCTATTAAATTATCGCCAGCTAAGGGAGTTAAATTTCTAACGCTCGGAAAGATAATAAAACGCGCCTTGTAATTATTCAGAGCTCGCAAGGAAGGATGGTAAGTACGGCAATCGTGATTGTGTCATAAAGCTTAATGGCACTTACATCAATACCGTAGGTATTAAATAACCGGATGGCTTACCTGGAACAGAAATGGAAGAATTTATGTTAATTGTCATTACGAATATTGTTTCGCTAATTTTATTTGTATACGGATATTAGATACAATAATAATAAGCGTAGGTCTATGTTATTAAATCAATAATAAAATAAATTTCATAGAAGAACGTGACCTTCAACTTGCACATATTTTATCAGTTTGTTATTGCATAATCTAAGTATTAGTTTGTATATGGCTACAGTAACTTATAAATAACATAGTTAAAATTTATTTAATATCAATAGGTAAGTATCTAACAAAACTTTTCAAGTTTAAATCAAAGTCATGTCTCGAAGTACATAAGGCTCAATCAGCTGGAACAGTCGAGGTTTTGTTGATTGAAAAGCCGCGTCCTTACAGCTAATGGTAACTTCGCAAACAAGGTTAGTCAATAATAATCAATGTTATTAAGTGATTAACAAGTCGTTAAGCAGCGGCTAGTGCGCATTTGCCGGCCAGTCAAGATAAGTGCAGCATCGACAGTGTAAGATGTGACATTAATTTGAAGTCACGTAGCGCGAATGCAATCACGGGCGGGAAGCTCATTCCGGTTGCATCTCCGGCCGGGAGCCAGCTAGCTCGAGCAGTTAAATTAAGGATTCCAAACGCTCGTCTCGACGGGCCAATGTTCACCATCTCGCATGGCTCGCGCACGATCCGATAGATTCGATTTTTAAATTTCCCGCCTTGAAAATCTGATGAAGTTACGGCGCGTTCGTGCTTCGGATTATTGATACTTTTTTTTCGTGATGTTGTGCCATAGAGTTTAACATGGAACATAATGTACAATGTCTAACAGACTCACAAGTATGAATTATGTCTTATGACTACGAGATGAATAGTAGGCGAACTTTTTGATTAGTAACTTATTTAAATAAAATTATCAGTAAATGTGACTTATTTTTATTAATTTATAACTTTCAAATAAACATTACTTATATTAGCAAAGGAAAGAGCCTAAAATATATTTCCTGCTAAACGTATTCTAACTTTACGAGTTTTCAAAGTCTCAAACTTTAGTAATTGCAAAGTTAGAATTATCGAGCGAGCATCCTGGACGACTTTTTGAAGGAATATTCTAAGTATTATCTTAAAGATTAATAGATTGGTATTATTATTCTAAAAAACAAAATAAATCCTAGCCTAGCTGACAGCCATAAAGACTAAGACGTTCACATTGAATTAAAGTGAATATTCGAATTATTAAAGAAAGTGTTGCGAGAACATCCATTACATTCTCTTTCTGATCTTTCCGAACATTTCAAAATGGAGATGTGATTTGAAATCAGTTTGCTCCAGCGATTTAGAACATGACACCTAGTTGGCAACAGTCACTACGACCTGATGGAATCCGTGTCTGGTTAAATTGATACCAGGAAGGAACCCTGTTTACCTTACGATTCTCAAGTTTACACAAAATATGAAATCTTTTAATCCCTGGCCTAGTAATGTCAACGTATCTACAAGCTTTTCTTGCTTTGTGATATTTATTCCATACGTTTTATTTGCTGTAGTAACATGAAACTTCATATTGTAACATACCTACATAATTCCAGCTTTTATTTGTGTGCATTTAGAATGTCCCTTAGACATAATTATACCCGTAGATCCTCTACGCTTCGTACTAAAAATTATTTTACGACGTTGAAACTATGCTATCCTAACTTGTAAATTAAAATTGTACTTTTAATTTGATAATAATCAATTTCAAAAATAACAATCAATATCAATTTAATTATATATTCAAACCATCATATAATTTAAAGTATAACCACACATCATTGTCATCTTATAACATTGGAGAGATTATTACATGATGTTTACTACGGACCATTTCAACGTTTACTGTTTCATAAATCCCTGACATAGTATATAAACCAATGCATGTTACTTGCATTAATTGGCTATGAGCGACAGCAGACTGTAGCTACACTACAATGACAACGTATGCCAAACACAAGCTTCGGGGTTCGGTAGAAAATCAACAATCCAACCATACACAGATATACCCGAAGGACTGCCTTGGCGCTGACTATTCATTACAATGAGTAAAGAAACTTGCGGAGACTAAAGTCCGGATACAATATAGTTTAAAGCCTACAGCATTAATAGGAGATAGGTGTCGTGAGCGAAATATTCCTAAAACAGAGACCGGCCTAGTTTAGGCACTAATGGTAAAAGGGTTAACCTGTAAATGTTTATTATAAAGTTTTTTTATATTCAAAAATAGTAGTTTGGATTGGATGAATAAAGACGATGGCTTTGATTGCTATTTTAAATATGCCATCTACTTATTTATTTCGGATGTAATGAAGAAACTATTTAGTTTTATTCTTAAGGTAGTAGATGAACTTATACGCGAGAAGAAGTCTGAGTATATCCTATAATACTAACCTTTAAAATGCAAATATAGCAACTGAATAAGGCTTACAATATTAAAAAGTCATAAGTTAAAGTTATCAACACCATAGTTGTCCTATAAAAGAGATGTCAGTGTCTTAACCAAACACATTATTACAACATTTCAAATTGACAGTCGGGGTGGTAATGGTCCGTGACGGACAAGTGACAAACTAGATACCACTTGGCCATCCCATAATAACATCATTTTGTTAACTCTGGAGCACTATTATAGCCACTATGTGGGTCAACGTCCAGCACATTGTAATTTGGTGAGAGCCCAATATGGTGACATCATTACATGTAATAAGGTGATATTACATGTAATTTGAACAGCTCACCACGGGGCTATGACCAAATGTTTCCGGTCAACCTAACGGTTAACAGGGATGGGTTCATTATACACATTTGGTTGTTTCTGTGCGCCTTATCACTTCGCGTTGAGATAAGGGTCCCCTTCTTTACAGTTTCCTTGTAAAGATTTGTTTAAAAATACAAAAATAATGCATCAATATCATTCTATTGTTTTGTTATGTAGATAAACGTCATTTCATCTGAGATTGAGAGTACACACTACACTTCATACGCATATAATAAAAAGTATCGTTTTGACAAAACCCATAACTTCCTCTCAGGCTAGCGACTAATGACTTTTATGGTATCTCGGACCCTTAGCGGCACTTGTACACGTGTTGGCGGGCTGCCAGAGCCTAATTTGCTATTCGACAGGATGCACCACGTGCAGGTAAGGATGGCTTGGGTCCCAAAAGTTGTGTGTAGGGAACCTTTACCTGGAAAATAATACAACAAGAACAAATACAAAAAGTAAGTAACAAGTGTGTTATTTTAATTCGTCAAAGAGGTTATATAATTTTCTTAAATAATTTTATGAATTGAGGCACATATTTGTGTCTATGCCGATAAAACAATTAAAGTGGAGTATGGTACACTGGTTTCGATACTGAATATTGAAATATTTCCTGTTCATTGAATATACGAAATACCGGTTTATCTGACACGTTAATTTAAATAATGGTTACCTGTATGATCAACTTTTTGCAATGTTGTTACCGTAACATTATTATATTAGGGGGTGTATAATAACGGCCATCCGCGATCAACAGCAGTAATAGTTGAAAAAAATTACAATCAGTGTATTATTCGTATTAAAGTTTGTAAACTACATCATTATAAGTACCCACCCCCAAAAACATTTCGAAGTTTCGAAATTATATGTACGTTTATCCGACGCTCTTACGGTGAAGGAAAACCACCTGAGGAAACCAACGCACGCCTACGAAGAGATTGAAAGGTTGTGCGTGAATTCAGCTTATCCGCACTGGGCCCGCGTGGACGACTAAGACCTTTTCCTCACGATGTTTTCCTTCACCGTAAGAGCGTCAGACTAACGTACATATAATTTCGAAATTTCGAAAAAACATTGGTACGTGGCGGGATTTGAACCTGCGTCCTCCCGATCGGAAGGTAACAGTCTAAACTATTGAGCCACCGACGCCGCATTTATTATTTATTTATTTATAATGGATAAGAAGCCCAGAGCGCGTCACTATCCACATGAGGACAAAGCAACGGCCGCAGGCAAGTCACATTTTGCAACTCGGCCGACCACCAATTTGACATTGTGTAAACGTTTTCACATGGGGGCCGAAAACGGAAACTCAGGTCACGCTCCTTGCATACCAAACAAAGCCTAGAAACTTATTATGCCTAACTAGCAAGCCAACTCAACTTCAACTGCCCATGCATTATTATAAAATTTATATAATAATGGTATTAAATTCAACAAGAAGCCCTTGGTATGTACTAATATTGTATTCAAATATAATAAATAATCACTAATATAATACTGTAAATAAATTCCATCGAATCAAAAAAAAACTATTTTTTTAAGTCAACCTACCAGTTTGCCGATCGGATACTATATGTAGACATGCACATTTATTGAGAATGACAGATTTCTATTGTGTCTTGATAAAGTTAAATTCAACTCGAATGAGGGTAAAGGTTATTAAAATCAAATCATTGAAGTAATAGAAATACTATTTTAATTATAACTTAATATTGCATTGGTAGAATAACTAGAATAATAAAAGTACTTTTAGAATACCGACAATAATAAAACCACCGTCATGTCGTGGTCTTGTTGGTTAGTATTCATGAAAAACGAGTCATCGTTGCACACCAATTAATTCAAGGATAACACAATCTGCATATAACAAAATGCCAAGTGAATAAATGTGAAATCATACATTTCAAATTAACTTTTTTTCTGGAGAAATAAAGACAGCTGTTCTTGCCATCATCTTTTGGGACGCGATAGTTTTGAATTAAACAATAAGAAAGCTTGAAAACATTAGTATTCATGACACTATTACCTGGTTGCTGACCAATTATTAACGGTATATCTTCGTACAATGATTGCTGACAATCACAGAAAGTACTGTGGTGAACTCCAACAACAAAAATCGGCAGGATAAGAACTTTATTCCCTGAATCACAATAGATTTCGGGAAGAATGGGTAACAGCGCTTTCTCAATAAACCTAAAATAGGTAATACATGATACCTCCAAAGCGCGTGCCTAGCGTGGATATAATGATAAAATCATTTCCGCTGTGGAAAAGGCCTTAAGTTCAGTTGTTAACTGGACGGGTTAAAGTATGTTGAAGAGGCACAGTGTAACAGCTGATTTGAAAAATTAAGAAAGACGTTTCGATGTTGATGATTCTGCAATTCCAATACAAAAGTGAAAAACCTTACGTTACATCTTTATTTCGAATAATACTAGTAGAAACTGACGGCATTGTATTTTCGCAGGCAGTGCACAAAGCGTTCTTTCAATGGATTTCTCATTGAACGATTACCGCATTATTGCTGTTGTAAGTGTGCACAATAACATTTTTCTTGGGCGGTGACGTTGCGCGCGCGCATACGTGTGTCAGTTCCGCTCGGTGCACAAAATTGGGAAACCACCGCGACCGTACACGTTTCCCGTGTTTAATATCACACTTTCTATGCCCAGATTACGATCTCATCGTTAACACTGTAACAACAAAACAGAAACTTTACCCGCTATAATTGGTCCAAAATTTAGAAAATTGTTAATGTTTACGCTTAATGAAAAGAGATCGAACACAAAACAAACAGTTAATATTATCAGCATTAAAAAAAGGTTCGTTGTTGTATCAACTTAGGTACTGTAAAAGCTTAAAGCAGTGCGAGTTGCGATTTGGCCGAAACTGAGAATTAACGATTTCGTTTTTAACTTTTGCAATGGGCATTGAAGCGAGGTCCTTTGTCATCCGAGTTTGCAAAGCCATTGCTGTATTGAACTTTTTTACATAACTTTACGTACAATTCCATTCTTTATTTGCTTAAGTTTTTACAATAGCATTTCAATGTATTGTTATCGTAACGAAGTTATTGCCGTCCATTGCAAATATTTGCATCAATTGACGGTCAATATGAATTTAATTATTTTAATACAGTTTATTGAAATATTATAAAATGTAAAATTCAGTAATCAGCTTATCTTGTGTTGAGCACGACTTAACTCTTAATGTTATCCAGTGTAGCGATCACTGGCCTTATGCTTATTATAATGATTTCAAAGTAAATGAATACACTATATTTTATATTATAAAATAGTAAATACATACTTCATCTGTTATCATTACATCTGTTGACAAAAAATACCGCCGCTTATTTACGTGCTATCTATGTGATGTTGGTTACTTCGTTATTAGTCAACAAAATATCAAGACATTAATGAGAACAATAACAAACATGATTGTTTAAGAGTTAAAGTTAAAATTTACCCAAAATCTAATTCCACTCGCTTTCCTTTTACTCTTATTTCTAAATACCACATTAACAATAGCCAGTAAAATGTGGCTACATTGCAAACATAGAGAAACGTAGATAAGCAGATAGCAGCACTCGAGCAATCGCAAAACAGATGATTTCAATATATACAATAACAAGTGCGTAGATGTATCCAAGTGCCTCGGTCACTAGTATGATCTAACAAGCGAGGTTGAAACGTTAATAAATTCGATTAGGAAGTGATTGATGGAGGCGATCGAATAGGGAGAGGGAACGCGCGTGCGGTCATCCCAGCAGGGTTGCCGGTTTGTTTACACGGAACACATATTGGAACTATCTAGAATGCAACAAACAAAAGAACAAAACAATGCAAAGAATATGCCGTAGTACAAATAAGCTACAAATGTTATTGATGATAGATAAGTATATAATTACGAAACTTGCAATCTGTTTTACTAACTTTTTTCTACAACATTTTTTAATAATATTGAACTTTTATATGTTGCTTTAGAACGCGAACCTACATATCTTTCAAAGAGAAAATGTGATCCATGTATATGGAATCAGCTAAGTTTTTATAATATTATTTATTTTAGTGAAATTTTTGCTTCAATCATCAACGCAGCCAAATCCCGACAGGCAAT